>CAJFCP010026089.1:320697-359961 GCA_904066005.1 Synergus itoensis
TCCGTGTATTGCTATCTTTGGTATTATTGCAAATGTCTAATTGTCTATATTGAATAAAATTTGTTAATAGGTTGCTGCAGCCACTACACAAGAGCCTGCGGACCCAAAAATGCTTCAGATGGTCCTTCAAGGTTGCATCGGGACAACGGTAAATCAGGGCCCAGCAGAAGTTGCAGTTGTTTTCTTATCCGGATTACGTGAACAGAATGCACAACCTTCACGACTGCAACACAAACTTCGCTTATGCTTCAAAGATTTTTCCAAGAAGTGCCTTGATGCTTTACGCCGAAATAAAAATCTTATAGGACCTGATCAACGCGACTATCAACGAGAACTAGAAAGGAATTATCAACGATTAATTGAGAGACTTACACCACTCATTGCATGGAGGTAAACATCAGCATGACTTGTACTTGTACATTACTATTTCGTTATTAATACAGCGGTTGTATTCTACGCTGAGAAGCTAGACGATCCGGGTTCGATTCCCGGCATTGGAAAAAATCTCTTCATGAGTCTAAGGCAGGGTCCGTCCACATTACCTTACTGATGATTCCAGTGCAAGAACACTCTAATAAGGACACTCAACTCCGGTGGAGGGGGTGAGCCAGAAAACGTAATCGGTGGAGGGGATAAACAAGTTCGCTTGCGCAGAATCACTGCGCATATACAGCTGTTTGAATGTGTCTGTATATTCATGTGTCGTCGAAAAAAAAATTAGAGAGAGTAAATTAACAAACTATAAATGACAATGTTACTTTAAGTAGTTAAAAGACATTTACACGATATAAAATTACCAAGCAATCAGTGGATGGGAAAATGTATAACATTTGTAACAAACAATTATTGGTCAAATGAAAGTGATAACGCGACGCATACTGAAAATTGTGCGTGCCGCGAACCCGGGACGAAACATAGAAGAGTAACTATATACCAGGTTTAGAAGTATGAAACCGGAATTTTTTTGCAAAAATGACACGTCTCTTATATGAAAATGGTCAAAAATACTTTATTCAAAGTAATTTCCTTCGCTTTCTACACATTTTTCCCACCTCTCTGGTAGGTGATGAATGCCCCGCCAATAAAACTGTTCGTCTTTTGAAGCGAACCAGTTATCCAGCCATTCTCGGACGTTTTCGTACGAAGTGAATCGTTGTTCAGCGAGAGCATGGCCCAGCGATGCGAACAGATGGTAATCCGACGGAGCCAAGTCTGGAGAATAAGCGGCATGAGCCAGTATCTCCCAATTGAACGCCTGGATCGTTTCCCTGACCCGTTTCGCTGTGTGTGATGGGGCATTATCGTGAAGAAAAATCACTTTGTGTTGCCTTCTTCGATAATCCGGTAATTTTTCTTGCAATGCTCGATTCAAATCAATCATTTTCTGTTGGTAGCGATTCGTGTTGACAGTTTCACCAGGTTTTAGCAGCTCATAGTAGATAACACCCTTCTGATCCCACCAAACGCACAGTATTGTCTTCTTTCCAAAGCGATTGGGTCTTGCACTGGATGTCGATGGTTCGCCTGGATTCACCCACGATTTACGACGCTTAGGATTCTCAAAATTGATCCATTTTTCATCATCTGTCACGATTCGATGGAGAAGTGACTTCCGTTTGAATCTGTCGAGCAGAATTTGGCAGGTGATTTTCCGATTTTCTTGCTGCCTTTCGTTGAGTTCATGCGGAACCCATTTTCCGACTTTCTGAATTTTTCCCATTGCTTTCAAACGAAGGGAGACGGCTTTCTGCGATACATTCAGTTGATCCGCTAGTGCTTGTTGAGTTTGAGAATCATTTTCATCGAGTAAGGCTTGCAATTCATCGTCTTTGAACTTTTTCGGTGGTTTTCCACGATCTTCATTCGTCACATCAAAATTACCACTTTTGAATTTTTTAAACCACTCAAAACACTGTGTTTTGCCCAGAGCATAATCACCGTATGCTTCGACAAGCATCCGATCCGATTCTGCAGCAGTTTTCTTTAAGTGGTAACAAAAAACCAATGATGCCCGCAAATCGTAATTTTTAGGCACAAAACTCGACATGTTTAAACTAGTCGTACATATACGGTATACCGGTGATATGAATTTGGCCTACTGAGTACCTTTCTCAGCTCCCACAGGGAGCAGATGGCGCGGCAGAAGCGGTCATATGGTCCCTAAACTGATGGCAAGCACCATCTATAGGGAAATTCCAGTTTCATACTTCTAGACCTGGTAGATGGCTGAACGCCATTACAGTAGGCGAGAAGTGAGAACATCTCGTTCCTACTCTACTATTACACCACTAGTGGCAATTTTTGGAATTAACTGGTAGCTTCAATAAGGGAACTTCCCCCACCACGAGAGTTCCCGGACCTGTGTATACGACCGTGGTATTTACGAAATTATACTGCTTAATGAAGTATTTTTTTTTACATTTTGTTTACTATTTTTAATTTAGTGTTGAAATTTGAATTTTTTTATAATGATCTCAATTGGAAAGTTAACGTATTTTCCACCAATCACAGCTTAGGTATCAGTGATTCATATATATTTTTTCTATGTATATATTTTGTTCAAATCAGTAATTTAAACTGAACAACATTGCTTAAAAAAAGTTAAAAGAGGTTTTTTTTTAACCTTAGAACACTATAATTTATAGGTAAATATATGTAAAAACAATTTCTCCTTTAAACTGAAAAAATGAATTTGAAAATGATGAAATTATTCTCATAACTGGATAACAACCATTTAGTTTCTCATCCCTCAAACATCGAAATAGAATATTACATCACAAGAAGAAAAAGGCAACTATGTCAACGAATGTGAAATTAGCTGCCCGAGCAATCCGAGCGCAGATATTACACTATTTCTCTAAACTTCTAAATATGTAGAATATTTATTAAAAATTACATAACGTTTATAATTTCTTTTTCTAGTGGACCTTCAGCACCTCAGCAAGTTTCATCGACTTCGCCGCATTGGTAAAGACTGTGTTTCTTCCTGATAATTACCAAAGATATTACTTCTAGATATCGCTATACATATACAAGTATTGTATAACAAGTAGATATACTATGTTACAGGGTGCACATGTTTACAACGTGGACTAGAGGAACAGAGTTATCTTAAAATAGAAATTAACTTCTACACATTTTTCTTAATGCAATCTACGAATTTTATAAGTCTATGTGAGATATAGATTTATAAAAACACTTTTTGATTTTTATATTTTTTTTATCTTGAATTTCTAATGTAACTTGTATGTATTTAAGAATCTAAGCAAAGTACGTTAAAGTTTTTTTGGCCCACAATGTTGGAAAACAGAAATATCCTATAATTTAATTTTGTTGATTTTCATATTTCTCAAAGTTGTGAACCAAAAAATGTTTTTATAAATCTATATTTCACATAGACTTATAGAATTCGTAGATTACATTAAGAGAAACGTGTAGAAGTTAATAAATCTCTATTTTGAGATAATTTTGTGTAGATTTAGAAAATTGACTGAAAAGAACATTTTCAATTAAAAAAGGGGAAAAGGGGGAAGATTTTCGAAAATAGGATAAAAAAGAGAAAACTAAAAAAAGGGGAAGACTGTGCACCCTGTATGTATTGTACTTTCTTGGGTTTAAGCTGCTTAATAGTAGAAATAAGCTTTACTCATAAACTACAGAAACATAACTGTACTTCTTCTCTATAACGCACAATAAGTATTTATATTTTCTAAACAAGGCAATTATTTAAAATAAACAATTTTATATCCAAACTAATAATTTTCTTTCATTTAATTTCTTGGGAGGAATAGAAAAAAGGACTCATCTAGATAGAAATTTTCTGACCAATTTGTCGTAAAAAAATGTTTTCATAATTATATTTTTGTTCGTGAAATATATTCTTAATCCAAATTGAAAATCACACGAATCTGACCTGTTTAATATATCTTTATTCGAAAAATCGAAAAATGTAATTTATAGATAAATTACGTAAGATACGGAAAAAAGACAAAACAAATTACATAATTACTGTTAAAAATTGCTACCAAATTATTGAAGAATTGTTGAGTTTGCAAAATTTAAAAAAATGACCTAATGTGAATGATCTCCCAAAAAAAACGATATTTTTTCACAGTCTGGGACCCTTTTTCTACCTGAAAAATTACAAAAAATTCAGCGTTGTGATAATAATCGATATCAGTTACCCGAAAGAACTCTGGTTGATTTCTGTTGATATTAAAAAATTCTATTCAATTCATTTAAATTCCTTTCTATTACTTAGAATATTTTGAATTCTTCGTAATTCTTTTCAATTAATTTGTATTTTTTGAATTATTATTACTGTTGGTGCATTTTAAAATAGGGTCAAATAGGGTGGCATTGATTTTTTAACATTGATACTATCTACTGATGTCACATTATTACTAATGAGACAGAACATTTGATAAGTGAAAAATAAATGAGTGAAATGATCAATTCATTCTATAAAACACCACATGTGTTGAAAGTCATTAATCTTGCCAAGAAATTACTTAATGACATTCGGTTAAAGCTAACATAACTTTCATCAGTATTATCACTGAAACTGTTTGGTCAACTTCGTACTTGCATTAGAAATATATTCCTATAGTTATGAAACGATTGTTGTTTGCAGTTATTATCTCAAATTTCATGATTTCTTTAAATTCTTCTACCGATGTAATATGGAATAAAAAACTTCATATTTTTACACCTTTGTTTAACATTCCAATATTCAATGCTATGAAACAGAAAATATTAACTCGTAGCCGGCATTTTGAAACACACGATTTTAATGGGGAAAATTTAAAAATTGTGTATTATGAGGTACGATTGTAAGAATGATTTTTTTTGTTTGATTTATTTTTCATACGGGAAGTTTCCTTCATCTATTTTTTTTTTAATAAAAGAGATAAAATTTTAAAAAACTACAGCAAAGAATTTTTGCATTTATTTCGAGTTTTTATTGCAACTTTGTTGTTTACTTTTTAAGAAAAATCAAACAATACAACTCAATAGTTTAAAAAAAGGCTAAAATCCAGTATCGATTTTTTTAGGAGCAAAATATATTCATGTTCCAAGATAATGACACAAAAATATCTGGAACTTGTGGTCAGATATGGACAATCTTATCAGAGTACTTAAATTTTACGTAAGTATTTATAATGCACAATCCTGACGATAGTTTCGGATAAAATTTCTACCTTTTGCTAAATCCAAGCTCATTCAAATTCGATTCAAACTTTTAATTCAAATGAATTCGAAGTAAGTTTTTACTCTATGAGGAAGCAAAAATGAAGTCAATTTTAATAAATAAGTATGAATAAGTAGTTATGATTTTAGTTCATGTCAGCGCTGAAGTTTTCGAGCGTACTATGTACTCTACAAAGCGTTCTCGACTATGTGCTCTAACTTCGTGAATATTTTATATTTCAGTATTTTAAAATATACTTTCAATGTATTATACTTTCTAAATATGTAAGAAAAAAAATTCGATTTTTTGGAAATGAGGTACTGGACTACCCTCTTAATACTTAATAGCAGTGTGTGATTAAAAATAAAAATTTTCGGACCTAGAAATGTGATAACTAAAACTTGTTAACTATTTATTTGTATCTGTTACCAGGTGTAGAAGTATGAAACCGGAATTTCCCTATAGATGGTGCTTGCCATCAGTTTAGGGACCGTAAGACCGTAATTGCAGCGCCATCATCTCTCTCTAACAACTGACGAAGATTCTCAACATACAACAACCCAAGTTCCATATACCAGTATATTTTTCTATAATCTAAAACATGTCGAGTTTTGTGCCTACGAACTACAATTTGTGGACAGTATTGGTTTTCTGTTATCATTTGAAGACAACTGCTGCAGAATTGCATCGAATGCTTGTCGAAGCTTACGGTGAACATGCTTTTGGTAAAACACAGTGTTTCGAGTGGTTTAAAAAATTCAAAAGTGGTTTTGACGTGAGAAACGAAGAGCGTGGGAAACCACTGAAAAAGTTCGCAGACAACGAATTGCCAGACTTATTGGATGAAGATGATACTCAAAGTCAACAAAAACTCGCGGATCAATTGAATGTGACGTAGAAAGCCGTCTCCATTCATTTGAAAGCTATGGGAAAGATTCAGAAAGAGGGAAAATGGGTTCCGCATGAACTGAATGAAAGGCAGCAAGAAAATCAAAAAATCACTTGTGAAATGGGAAAACGATCAGGGAAACGATCGCGGCGTTCAGTTGGGAAATACCCGAATAGAAATTTTGCTGTGGTCCCGATCGGACCCAGATTGGGGAATTTGGTCCCGATCAGGTTCAGATCGGGGGATTTCAGACCGAGGATGAATCACACGGCCCGACCAGGCCCAGATCTGGCCTAACCTGGTCCGATCGGGGCCGGGCGTTTCATCACCGATTTGGGCCAGGTTTGGAAATTTCTACACGGGTATTAGCGCATGCGGCTTATTCTCCAGACTTGGCTCCGTCCGATTATCATCTATTCGCATCACTGGGACACGCTCTAGCTGAACAACGCTTCAATTCGTATGAAAATGTTCGAAAATGGCTCGATAACTGGTTCGCTTCAAAAGAAGAACTGTTTTTTTGGCGTGGCATTCATAAACTACTGGAGAGATGGGAAAAATGTATAGCTAGCGATGGGTAATACTTCGGATAAAATATTCATCATTTTCAAACAACAGACGTGTAATTTTTACAAAAAAATTCCGGTTTCATACTTCTACACCTGGTATACTTCCTAATACAGTACAACCTCTCTAAGAGCGACCCCGTTAAGAGCGACAATGGCCTTGATGAGCTCGGACGCTTCCCCCACTACAAACTCTACTCACGCTGCCTCGAGAATTGGGCGCAAACCCCGAAAAGAGCGAGCAGCCGAGCGCAGCTTAATTTCAGTTTTTTTCTCATTGAAAATGGTTTTTTATTAAAATTATTTTTCTTATATTTGCATACAATAATTCGTATATATATTTTAAAGGTTGTTGATACTTCTAACTCCTATATAGTACAAGGCAGCTTTATTTTTATAAAACTTTTAAGAAAACAAAATTATAATTTCATTTTAAATTAAAATACATATAATATGTACACTTTTTAATATGTACGTACGCTATAAACAGTCGTATTTCATATATATTGTATTTTTGTCCACATGTTGAAATATTCTCAGTTTTATTTTTGAATATATTGTGTGTAAAAAAGTTTACAAATTTTAAATAATTTTAGAGTAATTTCCGATACTCTGTGAGTAATGAACTTTTAAAATATATTATATGTATTTAATGTGTATTTATACGTATTTAATCAAAAAAACGCTACGTTTTCATCACCGCGGGCCGCTCGCTCTATTTGAGGTTTCGTACTCAAACACACATTTCGCACACACGCGCAATTTCCGAGCTCGACGCCCAGTAGTGGGGGCCCCCTATTTCTCGGAATTATTACCCCTAACCGCCCATGAGCTCGCTCTTAGAGAGGTTGTACTGTAATACTTGTTCTAACAACACTGAGAAAAATGTTTGGTTCGGACAACAAAACGTTTGGTTGCTATAGAAGCAACAAAAATTTTTGGTTGTGCTAACCAAATCCTGGTTCTTTCAACAAACCTGTTGTTGGCACAACCAAACAGTTTTTGGTTGCAACAAAAATTTTTGGTTGCAACCAAAATTTTTGTTGCTTCTATAGCAACCAAACGTTTTGTTGTCTGAACCAAACAGTTTCCTCAGTGAAGTATTCAAACAGATGACTATGGATAAATAACGGATTCAAACGGATAACATTTCAATCCTTTAACTTCTATAGCAGGGCGATTTGAAATTAGATTGAATATTCGAATTGATAAGTTATCTTGCAATTGTAGACTAGTACCCGTAAGTTCTAACGATCGCGGTTTTGGTATCAAGCAAAAAAACAACAGTTACACTGGATTGCTGGGAATTATTCAACGAAAGGAAGCACAGATTATACCCAGATCAGGAATCTATTCAAACCGCTTAAACCTTATGGAATATACTGTCCCTTTGTGGACCACAAGGTAATTAGGTTCATGTTAAAAATTGTAAAAATTCTTACAATTAGTAAATGTGAAGTGCTGTGCATCTTTTGATTAAAAAGGATCTTAGAGAAATGTAAGTATTGCGCACTCTTTTTCTCTTCCACGTAAAAATATGTGGTTACCCTTACTGATGGGAAATCGAATGGAAAAAATCGATGTTTCAAACATCGATATCGAAAGAAAAATATCGATGTTGTTTAACAATCCTGGTTAAACAATACTTCAAACAATGTACATATTTTTCGGGCCAAAGATTTATACACTCTAAAAACAGTTTATTGACGGACAAACGATTCCTTTTACCGTTAAAGGATTTTCTATTCAAAATTGGTATGAGAGGAAATCCTTTAACAGTTAAAGGATTTTCCTTTCAAATGCTATCCTAGCTTTTACTGTCAAAGGATTTCCTTTGATGGGGAAATGAAATCCTTTGTCCTAAAAAGGAAATATAATTTCGAGGATAAAAGAAAACAAATTGTATTGATGTAACCTACAAAAAATGTACACGAGACCAACTTTGATAGATGTCAATATTAAATCCTTCATTTTCAATATACTCGTATAATAACAATTATAACCAATATTATGATTTTGAAATTTATTATTATTTTAATTATATGGTTATATCCGCCTATATACAGAATAAGTTGGGCGCCAGACCTTCTCGATCAAAGAACAAAAATTAAATAAAAAAAATAAAATTAGCGGAACCTCTGACTAGTCGTCGTGACGGTATGGTAGAGAGGGGTGGGACGAAATAGAATTAGCCAAATCAAACTAAAGAAGAATTAATAAGAAAACATGAAAATAGTAATAACAATTAAGAATTTATTCAAACATAAATTCAGTCTAATTTTACAAACAATTAAACCAGAAATAAAAGGATATAAAACAAGATGGTTTATAACGCAAATATAAAAGAAAGACTAAATGAACATAAATATAAAGAAAATACTAATTTATAAAAATTAGGATCTTTCGTCCTTTCTTTTTCATAGATTAGATATGGACAAATAATAAAACGCAATTTAAATTAAATAGAAGGAAAGGGACACAACAAAAACGGGAAACAGAAATATAAATTCGGAATAATACATAAAACAAAAGAATAATCAGAAGCACACATAACAGGGATTTACACAAAATGGAGGTTTCAAAATTATAAGAATTCGTTAGAATTAATATAATTTTTAGGAATCATAAATAAAGATAGAGGGACATAATAGAGATTACTAAATAAATTAGATGATGCAATTCTGTAAAACCATTGTAAAACAATACAATGCAATTCTAGAGAACCATCACCAAGATATAAAATACAAAAGATATAATTCCTCAGAACCACCATAAAATAATATGATGCAATCCCAAAGAATAATCATTAAATAAAACTAACGCTGATCATGATACAATTTTACAAAATCATCATATCAGGTCAAAAGAGCAATAAAATATATAGAAATATACGAAATCTCAATCAAACAATTAAAGGGGAATAAGGAAAAGAGACATAAATATCATAAAAGGGTTGAATCAATATCAAATGCACATAAAATGGTAAAGGGGAAACACACAATACAATCTGCCAATACAATCCAGGAAAATGCAATAAAATATAAGATAAAACACAATAATTCAAATCAAAAATCCTCAAAATAATGAACAGATAAATACCTTAGATCAAATTCACAAATCAAACGAAACACAATTAAATTTAGAAGGGATACAATACTAAATTACGGGAGGACAAAAAAAAATACGTGTTGATGCTCTGGAAGTTGCTGGACGAAAGATGGCTATGAATCGGCGTCTTCTTCTTCGTTCTCAAAATGCTCGATTCTTATTGGTTGAATCCAAAAGAAATGACTATCGTTACCATGGAGTGTTATAACAGAGATCTTCAGGCTTGACGTTGCTAAGAGACATTGTGTAGAGGAGAATTTCAGGCATGTAACAAAAAGGGGTGCTGCAATGGTCCAATCATCCATATTTCCTTTTTACAGTTAATGTCCGACAACAATTCCAACTTGACCAAATTAGATGTTAGATCGTCCTTTAAATGTCCCAAATAATCCGTACGTCACACTGGCCGAAATAAACTATATATAAACTACAAACTCTTCATAATCCAAAAATGCACAGGAACGTACTGCCAATTAAATGGGCCTCGTGCACAAGGCTTTTCTGGTAATTTTAGAAAAGGCCAGGACGAAACCTTCCGAAGAAATGGGAAACTCAAGGGTTCACGTAATATGGCATGCAGAAAGGCAGATAACGCAGCAATCTCATCCAAAAAAAATTAAAGAACAGACATGCAGAATGGCAAACGCAGCAATCACATCCCAAAACAAATAAGAATGGGCATGTGGAAAGGCGGGAAACGCAACATTCTCATGCATCACATGATTTATCCAAGATCTTCAGGTACGGTCGGTAATAAGGAAAGGATAGGTGTCTGGTGCAACAGTAGGTATGGCGGTAAAATTTGAAACATCAGAATTCCTTTAAGTTACTGAAGGCGTCCCAAAAGCTTCTTAAAGTCCTTCAATGCTCCAAAATAGATGAAGATAAAATAATAATAATCCATTACTGAGGTTAATTCCAGATTTTCCAAAATAAAGTAGGTTATTTCCAAGATGATGTAATACAATAGCAGGATAAACAGGGTAAGGCAGGGATCTTCCAGAACTCAGGCGACAATAGTACATGAAAATGATACAAAATAACACAATTAATAACTAAACTTAAATAAACTAAATTTGACCATATTCAATCTGCGAAAATGTGCAACTTCTAGAGTTAAATAACACAACTAAATGAATTTAAATCTATAGAAAGTTAAGTTTGTGACTTGCAAAATTTTGCAACGTCACACAATCGGTCTTAGATTTTAGGTTAAAGAAATGTTGAAAAAATGTAGTAAAAATAATTTTTAAACTTTGTTGCATTTCAAATTTTACAATGTATTCTATTAATATAAATTTTACTAATATTCGAAATAGATATTTTTTTGCAAATAAAAAATAATTATTCCTAATAATTATTCCTGAACGAAAAGAAATATCATTCATGCGCAGGCGCATTTCGTCCGCTAGCCTACAAATGGAATCCTTTTATAGTTAAAGGATTTCTTTTCATAGTCAAAAGAAATCATTTATTGGTAAAACTATTTTCGTTTTGCACTTAACAGATGAGTTTTTTAACAGTGAAATGATTCCTTTGACAGATAAAAGAAATCTGCTTAATTTCAAAGGATGCATTTTGAAAGGAACGTAATTTCACTGTTAATATAATTTTTTTTAGAGTGTAGAATTCAAAATAAGTTGCAGATTTGAGTCATTCTACATTCATTTTTATTTTTTGAAAAACGCTCCAACAGCATTAACTTAGACGAAAATTTGCATCTTTACAGATATAGATTATTTATACGACCGGAGTGGAAGTACGATGAAGAATGGGTATTTCACATTTTTTCACCGAATGTCTGGATCTCGACTTTAGCAATATTCATTATATTGAGTATAGCTAGCTATGCTTTGCAAAAGATGGCTAATATATCTTTTGCCAATTTAAAAATGTACAGCCTGCAAGATCACTTCTTTTATACAATGGTTCTTATGCTTTCACAAGGTAAGGGTGCACCCAAAAAATTTTCAACAATTTTTTCAATTAACAACGAAAGTGAGATGGATGGAGTTTTCTGTAATTTGCTGTTATATACCTTAAAATATTCTTTTCAGGTACAATCCCTGACCACATTTATAACCGATTTAAAATCATGACTTTATGTAAAAGCTTTTTCTCTTGGATGATTCTTATAGCACTAAGTGCACATTCTATAACTCGAATGATGAACAGAAAATTAATCCCGCCGTTTAGCAATGTGCAATCTTTGATGAACAATACAAAATATGATATCATTGCATTTCAAGGTTCAATGGTACGAGAAAAGTTTCAGGTAATCTTCAATTTAATATCTATAATAATAATCTTCATATTCATTCACTTTGTCAGCACACTGAAGTTAGCTCCTATGTTTCCATTCGCTTTTTCGTATTTCTTTGTTTTGAAATTTCTGTTTTCCGAATTTGAAGGTATGTTCATATTTCTATTATGAATTATAATAACATATTATGTGTACGTATTTTTAGATAAAAATTTATTTAAAAATTAATCTTCTCTTTTAAATTTTGTCGGAAAATAAAAAATACTTTAGATATATTAAAAGGTGTACGTATTTTTGGATAAAAATTGATTCGAAAATTTAATATAATATACGAATATATAATAATAATTAATATAATATAATTTAATATAATTTAATTTAATACGAAGATCATTGTTATAGATATCGGAAAATTAAAAATATTTTAAACTTATTTTTTTTTATTTTTGGTCGCGGTCGTTCCAAGCCCATGAATTTTTTCGTAACCCTTGCGAGTCTTGCGAAAATTCAGATAAAACTCCAATCCGAGCAAATCCGAAGTATTTAAATGCGAGGTCTGTATCCGAGCGAATCTGAATCATTTCGAGCCATTCCGATTCACATGTTCTATTCGAATAATTCCGAACTTTAAATCCGTATGAATGCGCGACTCATTCGTAAAACTTACTCAATGAATCCGAATATTCAATTCGAACGAATTTGAGGCTCATCTGAAAGGAGTTTCTAACCGATTGAATCTGAGGTTTCAATCCGAATGAATCCGAGGGTGATCCGAAGAAAGTTTTTAAACCGAATGAATCCAAAGTTTCAATCCAAATAAATCTGAGACTCATCTGAAGAAACTTTTTAAACCAAATTAATCCGAATTTTTAATACGAATGAATTCGAGGCTTCTCCGAAGAGTTTCATATACCGAATGAATCCGAGACTTCAATTCGAATGAATTTGGTGCCAATAATAATTTAAATTTGTCTGAGAGGCCTATTCGAATAAACTTACCTGTTTATTTAAATCGAAATTTCTACTATTGATTAATAAAATCATCAATTTTAATATACAAGCATAAGTGTAAAATTATACAAGAATTTTTTATTTCTTTTGATCAGTTTTTTATGGTGTTACTGATAGCTGATAAGGATTAGCTCGGATTCATGTGAATCGGAATTTTTAGGTTGATATTGGATTGCCTCGGATTGATTCTAGAGGAATTTATAGGCTGACTTCGGATTCATTCGGATAGCCATCTTTAAACATATTTCGGATTGGCTCGGATTTATTCGAATAGGAATCCTTATACAGAGTTCGGATTTGCACAGATTCATTTGGATAAAAATCTTTATACAGACTTCGGATTGGCTCGAATTCATTCTGATAGGAATCTTTGTACAAAATTCGGATTGACTCGGATTCATTAGGATATGATTTATCTTTTTACCACCGATACTCTCGGAATGAAACTGATTCGCTCTAATACATTTTCGGGAAGTGGGTGTGTTTATCTTTAAAAATAAATTATTTGTTAAATTTTTTTTGCATTCTTTATGATATACCATATGATATAATGTATGTAATAAAACTGATTTTTTTTAAATAAATTTGTTTGCTTTATTTAATTAAAAGTTTTGATTGATTAAGAAACTAATCGCGCGCCTAGCGCGCGCGTTATTTTTGCTAGTTAATTATTAATTTACATAATCTGTGTATTATAGTCACTAGGATTTAGAATTGTGTTTTTCTTTTCTTTTTAGTTACGTTTTCCTGGTAACGATGATAGTAACAAAGTTACTTTTGTTAATACGATTTAGTAACTAGTTGAATGCAAACTTTGCATCCTTTTCAATCATGTTCTATCCTTTGTTAGATTTTTAAACCTTTATCCGTTTGAATCATTTTCAATACGTGAAGTGAAATATACTCCGCCCCTATCCGTTTGAATCTGAACTTGTTTATCCTTATCTGTCCTTGAGATGGTACCCAATTTGTCCTTTGTAATCCGTCTTTATCAAAAAATATTCTATCCTTATGTATCCTTTTTAATTCAACTAAAAATAATCTATCCGTATCTATCCGTTTAAATCCTTCAAGTAAAAATATTTTTTGTCGATTTTTTAAACATCGGATGTTGCTTATGATGTCGATATGTGTTAAATATCGATATAAAGTTTCGATGTGATTTTTTTCACTCATTGTGTCAAAAATATTTTTTAGCATTTGAAACTTCGCGCCAAATAACAACCAATCAGATGCGCCTGCATATGCGCTATTATCATTATCACAATAACGATAATCGATATTTCTTTACATCGATATTTTCCATTTGATGTATATATCGAAAAATTATAAAGTTTATTTTAAAAAATGTCACACTAAATAAATATTTTTATTTACATATCAGTAGAAAAGTATTTGTCAAAATGAATTTTTATTTATTGTTTATGTTGTCTTTATTATTATAAAAACGCAATTCCAAATCCCAGTGACAAATTAGTGTCCTTCCACATTTTTGACAATTTTTTTATTGAGTTTCTTATTTCGTCCTGTCTTACTAAACATACTTCCACAGATAATTTAAAATATTTTAATTTACAGAAAGAAATTTCACCTGTTAATCATTACAACAAAAAACAGCGTATTTCTTTAGCGCATTCGTCTAAAACAATGTATGATACAGCTTGTTTTTCAAAATCAAAATATGCATTGTTTGACGCTGAAGATAGACAGAAAGCATTAGGAAGAGACTTCTGTCGCCTTATACCTACTGGTGCTTCTTATTATGAAACTTGGATTGCATCCGGTGTAGTTCGAGGATTTAAATATAAACGCAGTTTTGATATTGGGTAAAAGTACAATTTTTTTTATAAAAAAAAAGGGAAAGGACTGATAAAACGCATACACGCAGTTTGAATTCATACTTCGATTTATAATATGTATTAAAACACTTCCAATTAAAAATTTGTCATTTAAAACTCTTTAATTTACAATATATTTATCTACAATTGCAGATTCATTCTTTTTTAAATTTATTTATTTATTTATTTTATAATTCATACTTTTTTTTCACTTGTATTCTTATGACTTTTGACTCAGGCTAAAGACTTAACAAAATTTAATTAACGAAAATTTAATAAAATACTCGGATGTACCAAAATCTATATGAATAACCGCAAATCATCCATTATATTCTATATATATATATATATATATATATAATCTTTGAATTAATGCAAATATTTTTTTCAGGCTTATGAAATTAAATGAGTTTGGATTAATTGATGGACTGAAGGATCGTTGGATGAATTGGAAAAATGAAGAAAAAATCGGAAAATATTTTGTATCAATTGACATAAGTCAAGTGTATTTAATTTTTATCATATTGCTTTTAGGGATGCTTGCCTCTTTTTTTATTGCTTTCCTTGAATATTTCGCATGTAAAACAAACTCGGAATACAAGCTTCAACTACAAAATATTAATGTTCAATGTCAAAAAAGAAAACTATTTACACTAATGAAATTTAAGCGCACTATGATGTCTGCTACCAAAAAAAAGCTTCAACCCGTAACACACAAAAATAGTAATCATATCTAGACTTTGTTTTAAAAATATATACATTTAAATGCTAATAATATTCAGTTCACATTTGAGAAATTGATTTCAAAAAGGTTTCTATAAGAATTTAAAGTGAATAACAAATACATAGAATTTAAAACAACTTAAAAAGGTTTCGAAAAAATTTCTTGGTGTTTGAGAAGAATTTTATATTTACGATTTTTAAATAAGGGAATTGCTGTAATGGTTTAGCGAATTGCACTAAGCAATCCAGTTGAGCTGCTTTCGGCGACAAAAAAGGGACACGCATGGATTCAGTTTGGAAAGTATTGTCCTGAAAGTCAATTTTAAAAATCGTTCGAATTTTAATTTTACAGATGGACATTTGTAGAGAATTTCAAGGCGCATATATTTTTCCTCTTGCAAAAATTTGTAGGTTTTTAAGTTTTTGAAGTAATTGGTAAAAAGTGGATTTTTCCAAAACGTGTTTAAGTCTTCTGAAATTATTTAAGAAAAAAAAAAGAAAATATTACAATAAACAAAACTAGCTGCGAAATTGTATCAACTTTTGTACTCATTCTATGAGCACTTTGCTTCCTGGAAGTAAATTATTTGCTTCCTCATATATAGAGGAAGCATTAAGTAATTAATTAATCCCTAATATTAAATAATATATGCATTAATATTGTTAATCTTTTAATTATTATAGTATTATTCTGATTCTGAATAATTATGGTAGGGAAAGTTAATAGTGCTCACTGCTCACCGACGCAATTTTATAAAGCAGTGATTTCCTTAGTCTTCAATAAAATATTATACTAATATACTAATAATATGAATACATGAATGATTAATTATTTTTATACTAATCATCAGGGCCGAATTTACCCTCAATGCCGCCCTAGCTGAAAAATGTGCCGCCCTTTCTACAAATTTTATTATAATTCCATGTACTATAAAGAATTACTACAACAACTTTAGAAAAAATATGTCTTATTTCTTAAAATATCACAATATTTTAGGAAATAAACTTTATGATTTTGTGATATAAATTTTCTGACAGTTTTTGGAGAGAGGAAGAAAAGTTATATCAGAATCAGAAAGAAGAAGATAAATATTTAATACTATAAATTATGAATCTATCCACATTATCTATATTATCTATCTATAAATGTTTATAACAATAGTTTATAAAGTATTACACTTTAAAGAAATATGAAGAATCATAAAATTTGAATTTATTTGCCCTACCCGAATAATAATAATAATAATAATAATAGATTAAAATTAACTCATATTTTACGCAAAGTAGCCAGCGAATCGCATTTGTTTTCATTATTTTTAATTTTAATAAAACACGATTTCCGTAATCTATAAAACTTCTATATACGTTTTGCATTATAAAAAAAACAGAATAATTATAATTATTCTAAAAATTTAATACATTTACAGTTGTATGGATGTTTAAGCGAAGTGTCGCCTTCTTAAAAATATTAAGAAATTTGCAGTTTAATAATATTTAAAATAAACAATTAAATAATTTACTACGACTAATCAATTAATTTCATAATTAATTAGACGGTTATTTCAAATAATACTGTACACATTTATACAACTATAAATGTGGTATTTTTTTTAGAAATCAAAACAAAAATTAAACATTAATATAACTGTAAACGTAGTTAATTTTGAAATAATCTAACAAGTACTATTTTTTATAACCCAAAACACATATAATTATTTAATTTATAAAATAAAAGGAATTTATAAATATATATTATTTTTAAAAATTGTTTAAGTTTTTAAAATTTATATTATGTAACTGTTATACCTATAAAAATTAAATTAAAAAAACTTGATTATTTTGGATATAAAAGAAGAAGTAAAATATCATAAATTATAACATTTAAAAATAAAATAAATGTGCGCGTGGAGCGCGCGTTCATTCTCGTTTCAGTAAATGATCGAACTTTAATTTAATTGAATTAATTTAAATTAACTATTAATGGCAGTAAAATGGTGAAATTGATAGAGAGACCATTATTTTAAGAGAATTAAATTGAAGTTCATTGCATGAACTGCAATGAATAATGGCATTTTTTTGGGAGAGATATTAGACCACTAGGACTCATTTCTAAACATTTTTACTCCCAGTTTAGAGAGAAAGTGATTCCAAAAAAAAAAATTATGTTAAACTACACACGTGCTTCCTTTATAGGTCGGTATTTATAAAAAAATCCCAGAGTGACTGCCAGAGGCGCCTCGCGCATGCAATTTCGCTTAAGAACGTAATTAGTTAGCGTTTGGGGATGGGGTTCAAGGGAAAAAAATCGTTACGGGGTAGCCGCGTTTTTTTAACGCAGTACGGTAGGGGTGGCCCAAAGGATGCCAGAGGGTGCCGTCGATCGCCCTTGAACGGAGTTTTCCACCACCCTCGCCTCTCTCTTAGCCTGCGACCTATCTTTTTTTTTTTATCACATCTTATACAGCATTCGTAAAATTAAACTGCTTCAGATTCTTTCAAATCTAAATTTCACAGCATGAAAGATCGTTACAAATGTCAACATCGACAAAGCTTATGAATTTAAAAGAAATCGGAATAAAAAAATGTCGATAATCAAAGACTATTATTTGGTAATATATTACATACAAGTACTTCTTAATAGAAAGTTTTAAAATTATTACTTAATAATAGCATCCATATATTAGGCGTAACAAATGAAATCACAATTTTTAAATTTTCTATAATACTGAGATTGAAATTTCATTTTCGTGGGCTCAAATTTATTTTGTTTTGTTTATAGATTTCGCTTCGAAAAAATATTTAAGGCGGTATCAATCCTCTTCTAATTATGATTTTATAACGAAGTTGAAACTGTAAAGTAAAATTTAGACCACAATTTTTTATTTAACAATACTTCTCAAACGTAAAATCAATTTTTCAGAAAAAGATAAAATTGCCAAAAGATCGAGAAGGGCGGGGGGGGGGATTATAATTAATTATTTTATATTGAATTGACAAATTAATTTTCTTTCTAGTATATAATATATGTGCCAGATTTTACAAAATACACATGTAGAAAGAAAAAACATTAATTTAAAAAAATCGTGTTTTTGGGAAAAAATTACTTCATCGATCGCTAAGCATTATTTTAGAAATCTATGAACAAAACTAGATTCCTTTGGGAGTTTCAAATACTTTTACATCCGAAAAGAAGAACGAGAACCCGTGACCAACTTTTTTTTCCAACCCTTCCTAATTCAACGCACCCCTCATGCTTTTGTATTTCCACGTGTGTATATGTATATGTGGGTATTCGTGTCATGAATAATTTCCCTTCTTTTTTTTCTTCGTCCCTCTTTCTCATTCGGTCGATCTCGGAACTGAGAAGACACTCATACTACTGCGAAGCAAGGGTGCAACCGGACCAGCTTCAGTGCTGCAGAGCTTTGCAGATAAAAAAAAGTCCGCGGCCACCCCAATCCGCGCCACCCTCAACCCAATAGTGACTCACCCCTCACCCACGATCACCCTACCCATTTTTTTCAACCCCTCCATTAACCCACGGATTCGAAAGTCCGCGATGCGAAGGGACGAATCCTTTCGCCCTCCTGATTGCTTCTTGTATCTGCGGGATATCGAAAAAAAGAATCCGTACGACCAGGATCTTCGAACAGACGGAATACTCGAGTAATTCGGTCTCTCTGTTCAATTGGGATACTGAGAAGAAAAAGAACTAACAGAAAATTCACATTGAGAATTTTATAAAACAAATTTGAAAGCGAAATGATTGTATCGAAAATTTCTTGTGTAAATTAAGGGTTGTTATTTTAACTCCTGCTCGTTTATTGAATCTAATTATACTATCCTATATTATTTCCAATGATGGGAAGTAACTAGTTAAAAACTCAACCAATTTTCCTAAAATAATATACCTATATTTATAAAAAATGTACACTTTGGGTCGGGAGGCAGTAAGGTGAAGACGTGTTGCATTTCTGGTGCGTACAATGCACTAAGGAATAAAGACTGTTAAACACAAATACAGTTGTGAACTTTATACTCCTGAGTTAGCCAAATATATTAATTAATAGAATAATTCATCTTTGCTATATCTCCATATTTCTGATATAAGAATTAAAAATCAGACACAAATGAATTAATTCGAAATAGTTTGTTTAGTTTAATTTAGTTCTTCGGAGATAGTTTTAGTTCAATCCAGTCCTCTTGAAGAAGCCTAGAATGTCGCTAGCCTGCAGCGCCCTAATCTCCTCTGGTTCCAGTATAGCTGCCCCGAGGGTTTGCTGTCTGAGCCTAGCAAATGCCGGGCATCGACCTAGGACGTGTAGGGACGTCTCATCATCCCTATGACATTTACGACAAGCAGAGCTGGTTGCCAGCCTCATCTTGTGCTTATGATAATTCAAATGGTTGTGCCCTGTGAGCAATTGCACCATTATCCTTACTTCTTTCCTGGGCAAGCCTAGGATGGTGCAGAAATCACATTGCGTCATCACCCGCGAGGGCCATCGCAATGCTTTGTTTTAATTAGACAGTCGGATTCCCCTAGTCCGTGCCAGTTCTGAGCTGAGCGTTGAATGGCGGCCAAAGAGGACGACCAGGACGGTTCACTGTCCCGGAAGCCTCGCAGCAAGGAAGATCCGCGGGAGGCCAAGGCACAGGACCGAGCTCGTATCCTGACCCGAAGATCATTTACCTCGCCCAAGCCCGGCAAGTCAGCCAGACCCGCATCCCGACCAAGCCCGACGCGCCCCGCTCCTCAAAGCCAATCCTTATTCCGAAGTTACGGATCCAATTTGCCGACTTCCCTTACCTACATTAGTCTATCGACTAGAGGCTCTTTACCTTGGAGACCTGCTGCGGATATGGGTACGAACCGGCGCGACACCTCCACGTAGCCCTCTCCTGGATTTTCAAGGTCCGAGGGGAAGATCCGGACACCGCCGCAACTGCGGTGCTCTTCGCGTTCCAAACCCTATCTCCCTGCTAGAGGTTTCCAGGGAACTCGAACGCTTATACAGAAAAGAAAACTCTTCCCGGATCTACCGACGGCGTCTCCAGGTCATTTTGAGTTACTCCGACGAACACTCTTGCGAGAGCCCGAATTGTATGCGGTTCCGCTGCCGAGTTCCGGAATAGGAACCGGATTCCCTTTCGCCCAACGAGTGTGTGTCATCAGTGTCAACGTGACTATACACCGTCATCAACATAGGATTTCGCCTAGGGCTTAGGATCGACTGACTCGTGTGCAATGGCTGTTCACACGAAACCCTTCTCCACGTCAGTCCTCCAGGGGTTCTGGGCCGATCGACCTGCCTGCTGCTCCCCTTTTAGCCAGTTGATCTGCTTTTTCGTTGCCCTTGATCCCTGAATGACCAGAGATCCATATTAGGGCCACCCTATTATTTTCCGACAGTTCGTTGAGAGCCTTTTTGCACTCCCACACCAGAATCGATGTGATTTCTGGTTTTCCAACCGTCCTAATTGCCGCTTGGCTGTCCGAGCAGATGCAAATGCACCCGGAAGAGTGTCCGGAAGAGTTGGTCGAAGCTGTACATTTTCCTGCCGCATCCTAAGAGTTGGCAGATTAGCGATGTCGTTTGGGAGCTTAGTACGTCTAAACCCTGAATATAAGCGTCTGCAGGAGACCCAGCTTCGCTTGGATCGTCTTAAGTTGCGCCCTTGGCCACCAGACCACGGCTGCGTAGAGTAGTCTTGGTTTAAGAATTGCTGTTCAGGATCACAAAATTGTCCGCATACCTTTGGGAGCAATAACCCTCCTCATTCAGATTTCGGAGCAGTCTATCCATGACCAAGCACCACATGAGAGGTGACAAGACCCATTGGTGTTTTTGGGGTTCTTCTTTAGCTGTGTCTCTGGCTTTCCGAGGGCCAGTCGAAAGACGAGTTGCCTGTGGTCCGAGAGCGACTCCTCCGCGTTACGTCAAATACCTCCTTCCTACTATTGGTCTGGAAGGTAGGGATATTACCTCGATTTAAGATCTCTAGATCCGTGCCCGCTAGATATTCCAGATGTTCCCTGGCTCTCTCATTGGTATCCGTGCTTCCCCACACCACATGGTATATGCATTAGCATCGCATCCTAGGAGAAGCGGGATCCCCATATTTTGACAATGCCGTACCAACTCCTCCACCTCAGGCGGTGGGGGTCCGGTTGCAGCATTCCCTGGGAAGTAGGCCGAAGCTATATAATTCTCCAGCCTCTCTCCCTTACTGTCTCTGAGCCTTGTCCTGATAACCACAAGGTCTCTTAATCCAGCACTACTTTGAACAGATATTAGCATCCTAGAGATGTATTTAGGATGTCTTTATTCGTCCATTATGATTTCTCGTTAACGTCCTATGTCCTAAAGATGTCCTTAAAACACTAGTTCCTAGAAAGACAATCATAATATGTCCCAGATTTCCTTGTTGGTAGTAGAAATGAAATGAAATAAATACCGTTCAATTGCGCTGGTTTGCATAATATGTAACAAATTTTTCTCGTTTTCGATGAAGTTTCCTCAATTGAGAAATATAACCAAGCAATATGCAGTAAATCCGCTTAAAGTGCTATGCATATAACAGTCTCGCGGTTTTAGATACACTTCTTTCTTCTTTTTATACTGCTGCGCGAAGAAGCAGCTTTTTTATGGACTACATTTATGGCGTTGCTAGTCGCAAACTGTTCAGGGGATATTGAACGATCAATGTGTCTATGGACGCTTCCCCTCCTCTCTCGCTCTTTACTCTTCCTCTCAGAATATAAATTTAATTTAATTTCCACACTCTTAACGGTAGATATAGATTGTTCCACAGTTTTAGATGAGCATAATCTCAATTAACCACAAAATCACCGGAAATGGCAGCGTTTTAGTTGGTTAGATTCATTAAAATTTTTTCTAAGGCGCATTGTCATCCATTGTTCCTGCTTCTTTCTTCTTTCCAGGACGAAAGGATATCGAAACTCTAAATTTATCGATATCGAATATGGCTGCCGTCTATCATTGACATGTGGTTCGCGTCTAGAGAATTCTCGAATATTCTGCTATTTATTGAGTGTTTTTTTGTAAAATAATCCCTTGATCAGAATTGAAAAATTGCTACCCACACAATGAATTCGTATATAACACAGACACACAAAAAAAGTGTATGGTTCCAAAAAAAGCCACTCATATAGCATTCCCTTCTCTCAATAGTCATATCAATTACGCATGCGTCACATCCTTTGCGCATGCGTATTACGTATAAAATAATTATTTTTAGAATTTTAAACTGCGCGCGAATAGCAACCAATCAGATGCCAAGTGCCATGGCATGCGCAGTGGTATCAAGTGTTTATTGAAAGAGATTCTGGGGTGGGACCAAGAACACTCTAATAAGGACATTCAACTCCGGTGGTGGGGGTAAGGCAGCCGTGAGCCCAAAAACGTTGTCGGCGGTAGGGGCCAAATTTCGTAGCGCAATTCGTTCCATTTCCAGTTCGTTCTGCGCATCGACGTTCTTGTGACGGATCTAACCCAATCTAACCTCAAACTTGTTTATTTATGTTTAGGCCTGAGCACAATCGTGTACTTATCCCGTGTCCTAATACTCTATCCTTTTCTATCACATTTCCCTATCTCTTTTGCGGTCACGTGACAAGAGAGATGGAACAATGTGATAGAAAAGGATAGAGTATTAGGACACGGGATAAGTGCACGATTGTGCTCAAGCCTTTTATTTCAAGCGAGTGTTAGGGTGGTTAGGAATTATGGTTTCATGTTGCATTGATTTTTGCTCGAGTAAATCGAAAAGTGACGAAAAGGAAAACCAGCATGTCACTTTATTTTCATTTCCTGACAAGGTACGTGTTAAATAAGCATAATTATTAACCCGCAAGACAATGAATGGAATATCTTTTTTAAATTAAATGAACAAAAACAATACTCAACATGCATTAATTAAAATTAAGAAAGTATTTTACTTATATCTTAATACAATTTTGTTTTGTGAGCACATATTTGAAAAGTCTTATTGTTTAAGAAACCTTATTATAAAAAAAGATATATAATCTTAACTCATTATAATTTTAACTACTTAAAGTAACATTGTCATTTATAGTTTGACAATTTACTCTCTTTTTTTCGACAGCACATGAATATACAGATGATACATTCAAACAGTAATAAAACCATAATTCCTAACACACTCGCTTGAAATAAACATAAATAAACAAGTTTGAGGTTAGATCCGTCCCGTCAAATTTTTCGTCGATGCGCAGAACGAACTGGAAATGGAACGAATTGCGCTACGAAATTTGGCTCCTACCGCCGACAACGTTTTTGGGCTCACCCCCACCACCGGAGTTGAATGTCCTTATTAGAGTGTTCTTGGATATCACCTTTAGAGTTCTTAAATTCTCGAGAATTTAAATCTGGGTTATATGACCGAGAATATGACAGAATTTATGAGAATTTAAAGGAATTTAAGAGAATTTAAGAATTTATGATTTTTAACAACATTTTTATTGTTTACGTTATTTACACAGTTAAATATTAGTTATTTAATAGCTTAGGCTTATTTAGGATTGTAAAATATGCAAAACATCAGTTTACAAGTTAACAACAGCCACAAAATTCATCTTATAGTAAACGTCCCTTTATAGGTTATGTTAGACTCTAACATAACCTCTATACTCTGTATACATTTGTGGCATTTTTGTGACAGTTTTCTTCATTTCCAAAGCTCATTAAAAAATAAATAAACTAATAGAACTAAAAAATACAGTTTGTTATACATTATCAATTAATTGATTAACAAATATCTCTCTTTCACCAAATTTTCCAAACATCATAAATTCTCAGAGAATTTAAGTCTCGATTATATTCTCATTCTCGTTACCGTTCTCAAAGTAATATAACCGACTAAGAACTCTACTCCCACTCCATATGAATTTGGTATTTTCGATGTAAAATACTTAGTAAATTATGGTGCGTCTACACCTCGGCCTGCCCGACCGGTGCAGGCAGAAAGTGCATGAGAGTAAAAGAGATAGAGATTGAAAAATTGGACAAAAAGAACTCTCTGTCTCTTTTACTCTCATGCACTTTCTGCCTGCACCAGGGTTGCACGGTTACGCGTAACTCGAACTTTTTCAAGTAATTTACGTAATTTACGTATTATACGTCAAAAATGTAATTAATGTAAAAAATGGCGGACTTGAATGGAGGGTGGGGGGGAAAAGAGCATAACATAACCTCACTTATTCAAGAATTAGGTTATGTCTATTTTCTAAATATGTAAGCGCAGTCGCCATCTTGAAAACGTAAATTACATGTAAAAAACTAGGGACGTAAATTACGTACGTAATTTACATGTAAAAAACTATGTAAATTACCTAAGGTAAATTACGCGTGCAACCCTGGCCTGCACCGGTCGGGCAGGCCGAGGTGTGAACGCTCCATTACTGTAAAGAACCATGTAATCAAAGATATTACTACCTAGATGCGGCATAGGCCAGGAGTGGGGACGCTTTTAGGTGGGGATAATTGCTTTGTAGCCTATATCGAGGTGCTGCCCTCTATCTTTTCATTGTTTCCATGGAAACCGCGTCAAATCTGATGTGAATGTGAGTCATTGAGGCTCGTGAAAGAGCTTCTTAGCGAGCCAAAAGGCTCGCGGGCTCTCCAGAGTCTACAGACTAGCTATGAATCCGAAAGCGGTAGAACTCTGGCAATAATTAAATAAAAATATGAAATATAAAAAATAATGAGTGAAAAAATTCAGATAACTAAAATTGAAAAATTAATTAATTTTCTATAATTTTTAACTTTTCAAAACTTATAATTATTGATATTTATAATTATATTATAATTATTATCAATTAATATAAATTAATAAATTATTAGTACTGAATAAATAAATACGAAATTCACAAATTGACGAAAAATTAATATATTTACCATATCTATATATGTATTTGTTAAATTATAAAATTGGCAAATTAATTAATAAATATTTATCATCATTAAATAATTAATTACTTAATTACAATGTTACATTCATATCTATGAAAAATATGTCGTCAAATATTTAATGATTAATTTACCTTATTATTTAAAATAAAAATAATTTTCCGGAATTTAATATTTCGCCATTTTTTGAATATCCTAATTATAAAATTCAAATATTTTAAATTTAAAAATACTGACATTTATAATTGGAAATTTTTATTTTTCTGTAATTGAAAATTTTTCTGAATATAAATTTTAAGAATTTAAGAGTTTCGGAAAATGAAATAATTCGTCAATTTATATTTTCTGAATGTTTGTCAATCAATATTTTTTATATTTGGTATTTTTTTTTGTATTTTTTATTAGTTCCAAAATTTTCACTGTCAATCTTTTAAAACTGAGAACAAATTTTATCCGATAGATTAAACCTTTCAAATTAGGCATGATTTTGAGATTAATAAAAAATACCGAAACAATATATCGAATCTAAACAATTTTTTAAAAATGTTCAATTTCGGTAATTCACAGGGCCTAAAATCTTTTAAATTTCGGACTACTACACACTTTTTTCCCTACCCTTCTTCCCGGACAAGAAATTTCGAGAATCATTATTTTTTCAACTACAAATATTAGTAAACAGTAATTTAAATAATTTTGAGATTAAATAAATAGTTGAAATCAATATTTATAAATATTGTTTACTGCACACTTTTTTATTTCGGACTGCACACTTTGAAATTTGGACTACACAAAGTGTGCGTACTACACATACATTTTAGGCCCTGGTAATTCATGTTATAAAAATGCAGCAATTTTTCTTCGAAATTTTGTAATGTTGAGATTTATATCTAATTCGACAATTTTTTCGGGAATTTTACGAATTTTACGCATAATTATACGAAACTTCAGAATTAAAAATTACGAAACACAACATATCAGAAAATTTTAAAAATATTTACATTTACATAATATTTTTAATTTTAAGTATAATTCAACATTTTCAATGATCTTTCTTTCTTTTGAAAATATATGTTTAATGTAAAAAATTATGTCCTAAAACAAATGCGGCAGCCAATAGTAATAAGAATGGCCTAAAAATAATTTCTTAGTGAATTCTGAAATTTTATTCAATGAAAATCAAAAATCAATTTCAATATTCCAATCAATTATCTATAAGTGTCCAAATTTTTAAATTTCCGAAATGAAAATTTAACGTTTTATAAAATCGTTTAATTAATAATTAAAATTATTACACTGTATCGAAAGTTCGACTCCATTTCATTGGTTTTTCTAATATTTAAATCTAAAATTGTTATTAAGAAATTAATTATTAAACATTTTTACAAATTAATTTACCTAAAAATTATTTTTAATAATTTAAAAATTTTATAATTTAATTAACTCAGAAAATTAAAATTCGTTGAATTAACAAATTATTCTATCAAAAGACGGACTTCATTTGATTTATTTATTTTTCTAAATATGTATAAAATATGTAAGTATACAATTTTCAAATTTTGTACTTCAATAAATTTGAATTTCAAAAATTAAAAAATTCTGGCATTTATAATTCTGTATTTTTATTTTTAATCAATTTATATATTTGGTATTTCTTTTTACGGTACTTTTTGGTTAGTCCCTGGATCCATTGTGTTACAAATTTTAGATAAAATATAAAAGCACAGTTTCGAAATATGTACATTTTCAGTACTGATACAACTATGTATTAATTTTAAGTAATTTAAGTAAACTCTTTGGTTATTGTCCTAATTATATTTTCACTAATATTTCAAAGAAAATTAGATTATTAACAATGTGGAATTCAAAAACTACGACTTGGCGCCACCAAAATAAGGCAATGTTCAGCGCCGTCTACAAGTGTGTGGCGCTACTACTGAAATAGTAGCTATATATATCATATATATATGTTGAAAACACTAACTCGACTGGTAGAGCCACCTACAGGTATGTGGCGCGATTAATCCCTTGCCGCATCTAGGTACTAATATCTTTGATGTAATTTATCTTAGGTATTTTACTTACCCAACCGTGCCGCTCACCGGCAAGACGCACGGTTGGGTAAGTAAAATACCTAAGGTAAATTACATGGTTTTTTACAGTAATTTACTAAGTATTTTACATCGAAAATACCAAATTCATATGGAGTGGGGGGTTTTCTATGTAAAATACGTAATTTACATAAGTAAAAAATCATGTAAAATACTTAAAAAAAACTTCGAGTGACGCGTCACTGCACAACCCTGACAAGACGGAAGACGAGACTTCTCTCGCCATTCCGTTCTCGACTGAGTTTCCTCGCACAAGTGTGCTGACAAATAATTATATTTTTACTGCGGATAACTCATTTATTTTGTGGCTTTAAGTATTTGGTAGTTTTAATTGGATTATTTATTTTGTTGTCTCTCTTTTGAAAGTCCACTCAGGAGATATAATAATCAATTACGTCGACTTGAGATTTGGGCGTATGCCTCTCTTTACATATTGTTGAACACAAAATAGTGTTGAGTAAGGTATGTCCATTTGTTTCACTGATACCCGTTGATTTATTTATCTCCGTTCTCTGGATCGGTTTCATTAATTAAACTATTTTTAAAATACAATGTAATTTATCAATTGCCACTTTATTGAAATTTATGTCTCCCAAAATGGCGGTAAAATGTTCCCATGCTATTTCTTCGAGGATTTTTTTAATATAGGGCAGTACCCTAATAGCACATTCCGTTCCTGGGACGTCCCGGGACGTTCCTGGGACGTCCTGGACGTTCCTGGGACGTCCTGGAACGTTCCTGGAACAGAATGTGCTATTAGGGTATCGATGATTTATCTCTATGTAAGAATTTACTAATGAAGCAGTTTGAACGTTTGTTTTAGTAAACAAGCAATTTTATTTCTCATTGGAGTTAAAAGTAAGAGTCGGCAACGCTGAGAATTTTAGGTTGAATATTTTTTTGGCATTCGTAGATATTCTTGTAATTTTGAGTAATTTATGATACAAATTCCGTACAGAAACTATTAGAACAAGATTGAAACTGATAGAATATCATTTAGTTATATTGGTAATTTTATGGAGGGATGTAAATTTGTAATGTGCATCTTTTTGAAATTCAATGCACTCAAATAAAAAATGTGGTTCGAATTAAAGGCCTTGAAATCGAGAGGGTAGCCGAAAATCGTCGATAGAGACTGATAGAGATATAAAAGTGGTCTTCTCACCGACCCTTTCCATCTCCTGTCCCTCTACATGCGTGAGCTTTACACTCACACTTACACTAAAACGGACCCCATGCTGAAAAAAATGTCACAAGTTGAAATGTGCCTGCAGGCACCCCCGAAAAAAATGACAACAATAGATTATTTATGCGTTTATCGGAGTTGGTGTACAGACCCAGTTCACGATTTTCGTCGAAATGTTGCTTTTTTTAAAAAGGATTAATCGTAGTTGCGGTCCTTTCAAATCTACAGTTCATAAAATTCACCTCTGTGGAAAATTGAGTAGAGGGAGGGAATTCGAGAGACGTGATTCTAATGATAATAATTTAGATTTAGATTTAGAGGCCACGCAATTTCAGGAAAGTAGATAAATTTGAACGTCTTGGAAAGATTAGGAAACTAATTTTACTACATTTATATAACTTAACGTAAATAAGGTTAAATTAATAAAAGCAAATGTTAAATTATATCTAAATGATTAAATTCTTTTGATAAAAATAATATAATTAAACATTTTTTTTAAATACCGACAAGGTTAAATACCAATCCGGTTTAGCAACCTCTTTTGTCTATATATACAACAGAATCACGATACGTGTAATAACTTCCCTTCTCACTCTTTTACCCTTTATAAAACTTTTTTAAGTTCTTTTTTCTAACATCCTTGGTAGGTAATAATGTGCACTCGTTTCTCTTTTCATCCCTTCGCCAAGTAGAAAAAATTCGATTTTCTTGCATTCTAGTCTAACGCGTGCCAATTGTTTTTTTTTTTGTTTTTTTTTTGTCAATTGTGGGAAGAAATTATGTTGATGAGAAATAGGATTAAAGTTTTAATAAAGATTTTTTAATCAAAGTGAAGAAATAAAATAAAATGTAATAATTAATAATTTCTGTAAGAAACGGACACTGTTAAAAAAAACTGATTAAAATTTAATATACTGTAAGTAAAGTCATTTGAATATACCGTCAATTAAATTTAATATACCATTATGTTTTAGAATTAATATACAACCATATTAAAATTAATATACTTTATATTAATATTAATATATCTTATATTAATATTAATATACTCTATATTAATTTTAATATGGTTTTATATTAATTCTAAAACATATGATAATATATTAAATTTAATTTACGGTATATGCAAATGACTTTACAAAATGTATATTAAAAATATATTAATTTTTCAAACATTTTTAACAGTGGAGGTAAATGACCTAGTTTTAAAGAAAAATATTTATCATTGCGAACGTAAAGTTGTGGCAACTAAATTTGCTCTTATGGTAAATACCACATGTCTTTAAGGATTTCATGAAATTTTAAGGAATTTTAATGTATTTTAAAAGAATTTAAGAGGTTTTTATGAGTTTTATAAAAAAAACTTGTGAAATTTTAAAGGATTTCATAGTATTTTATGAGATTTATAATAATTTTACATAATTTCAAGATATTTTTCTGATTTTGAAAAAAATATTGTAGAAGTTTTAAGGATTTCGCGAAATTTTTTGAGGATTTCTAAGAATATTTTAAGATATTTTAACGAATTTTGAAGGATTTCGAAGTTTTTTGTAAAATTTTAAGAGACACAGCTTTTTTAAGATAGGATATTTATTTCTTCAATTTTTTTATTAAATTTGTTAAAATTATGGACAAATAAATAATTTTTCTTCTTTTATCGAATTTTTTTGAATTTTTCTTCTGATAAAAAAATTATAAAATTCTAAAAAAGATTATTTGCATAACAACAGGCCACCACAATCCTAAATTTTTTAGATTAATTTACTGTATAAAAAACTAAACCCGTGGCCTGTGGCCCGTGCTCTTGATGGGAGTCGAATGGAAGGGTTACCAATTAGCATAATAGGCCCGTTTACACGCAGAGAACTGTACGGGGGTTGTTGTTCTCGCATAAAAAAACGTAAGAGGGATAAAAGGAATCAGTGGTCGTGGGGTCTCCGTCGACACGAGACTATGTTTAAATAGACAAGGTGCAGGCTTGAGATTCAAATTTTTTCACCATTTTTTACTGATGGTTATTATTACCATCAGTGAACAGTTTTTGTATTTTTTTTAAATCATTTTTCTCTGTGACATGTTTTATAAAAAAGTTAATGCTCTTTTGAAAGACAAAAATATATGCGTATATAAAAGTATGTTACACGAATGAAATCTTATTTCTTATTACATTCTCACTTTTATTGTATCTATTATATTGACGCTAACATAACTATTTTTTTAATAATACCGGTAAATAAAATTTTCAATATTGTAACTTAATTATTTAATTAACAAACACGTAATTGCACATGCAACTTTTTATGAAAAATGTGAAACACATATCAACAATGTTGGTTTGCAAATTGGCGAAATCTAATTGGTGTTCAAATAACTCGCAAGTCCTGCCCTTCAACGATCGAGGTTGGCACATTCAGATAACTCTTTTCGACACCCCTCTTGAAACGCTGAGGCGCAAGCGTGGACGTGGTAGCCGTGCAATGTAATCTTGCAATTAATGGGAAGACAAGATGGAGTTGAAAATACCGCAGGAAATGAATTTTTATTTCAGCACAAGGGACAATGGTCGTCTTAGGGACGCAGAGTGGGGCTAAATCAAGTTTTCGCAGTCAAATTAACCATTTTTTCTCGGAAGTTAAATGCCGCCTAATATTTTTGATAGGCTTTTACTCGGAAGGAAAAACCCCTCTAATATTTTTAGTAGGTTTTTTCACGGAAGAAATAATTACTGACATTCTTTGTAGGTTTTTTCGAAAAAAAGCCGTTCGCATTTTTCGTAGACTTTTTGAAAATAGTTGCTTATATTATTTGTAGGCTTTTCTTTCATTTATTTTTTTATAGAAATATGAGTTATAATGTAACGATTGTCGAAACGAAATAAAAAATGAAAATTAGTTGACGCGAGGGCATGCGACAACTTTTTTTAACTACACTCGAACCCCTCAAATTTCACCAACATCTTTCTCACTAAACACGTGATATCACTGCGCATGCCATGGCACTCGGCATCTGATTGGTTGCTATTGTCGCGCAGTTTAAAGTACTGAAAAATAGTATTTCATACGCAATACGCATGCGCAATTGATGTGACTATAGAGGCAAGGAATTTGGTGAAATCTGACGGGGGGGGCTCCGTTTTGGACTTCGTGAAATTTGAGGGAGTCAAGTGTATCAGTATCCCTGGTTTTGACACTTATTATTCATAATGTAGAGACGTGTTTTTATTAATGAAGCGCTCTCAATTATTTTTTTCCGTATAACCTTCTATACGTATAAAATACTACACTCTTTTTATCTATGAAAAACGTTGCAGCCTTTTTTCTATCTTTGAAATTTTTCTATCTTTCATCTTTTATAACGAAAGGAAGAGATGTTACTCAGTGCGCTGTTAACGGGGCGTGTCTCTGCAGTTTCTTTGAATTAAACATCGTGCCCTCTTCAATCAGGCTTTTGCCACCCCTTTTCGCTATCCGAAGTAAACTTTGTTCCTTCTTATGACTTGTTTCAGTCCCCGCGAGAATATAGAAAGGTCCACCGTTGAAGGGTGTGGAATTTCAACCCCTCGAATAATCCTCCCCATCCATCCCATCAATACCTCTCTCATACTGCTCTTCCTTCAAACGATTCACATCGAGCAAAGACACAAGATGTATTTCTTTATAAATTTGTAATGAGATTCGCACCACCTTTCGCTTTTTCTCAACTCGATTCCGCGTACCACCTCTATCCTAGAGATCCTCAAGGCAGAGTTAAGACAACTTTCCTCCTCCACTGAGCTTTTATATACACTCGACTCCCTCAAATTTCACGAAATCCAAAACGCAGACCCCCTCAAATTTCAACAAATTCCTTGCGTCTATAGTCACATCAATTGCGCATGCGTGACATTAATTGCGCATGCGTATTGCGTATAAAATAATATTTTTCAGTACTTTAACCCTTTAACGGCCACTGGGACATATATGTCCCAATATGTCGGCATAAGCTACCTACGTGTTTCTAGTTTTCAGAAAGTATAAGCATTCATTCATCCTCCTCGAAATCTATTAACTATAACTCCCAAAAGCACCCTGTTTTCGAGGTAATTTTTGTAGTTATATCGCGAATATAGTCGCAGCGGTACACAAAAAATATGGCTATTCGTGAAAAAGGAAAATCCCGTGGTGAAGACCATACGAACGATTTAAGAAAGGGGGCCAAAAAATTCAGCCCTTAGGGTTCGATTCCGGGGGTGGTTTGCACCCCTTATTCAGGTGTAAACTTGAATTTTCATCCAAATATGATGAAAATTGGTTTGCGAAGGCTCTTGAAAATACTGATTACGATAAGAACCTAAAAATATATATACACCCTCCTGAGCTCAATTTAGGGGTAGGTTTCACCCCCTAAAATAGATAAATAGGCTTCCACAGGATCGATTTTCATCAAATTCGTTATAAAGTGAGATTCAGATGTGAAAACAATAATACTCACGTTAAATTACAGAAACATCCCTTATATCAACCCTTCATCGGAACATCACCCCTCATTTGAATGGATATATAGTCAGGGATCACAGCCGGTCCTCTATTTCCTCTATTTTCTCTATTGTGAAAATTTTCCTCTATTTCCTCTATTTTGGAAAATTTTCCTCTACACTACAACCTCGAAGTAGTCCTTCGCGAAGTAGTCCTGATCCCTCCCGTCCCGCGCGCACCTACTCTAAGATCGAGCGACTGAGGAACTAAGTGGGGGGTAACAACAGGACCGACTCACTTACGGTAATTTCTACAATCTTTTCTTCTGACTGGCAGCGCCCAAAGGGGCGCTCAGTTGGGATGCGTCGGCCCTGCTCGCCTAGCGGAATTTCTCGGAACTGACGTTCGCGAAGTAGTCCTCATAGCAAATAATCAGGACTACTTCGAGGTTGTAGTGTATTTCCTCTATTTTTAGCCAAAAACTTGAAATTAAAAAATAAAATTTTAATTTTTACACCAAAACGAAAAATTGAACAAATAAAAAAGTATAAGTTTGGAATAAAATATAAGTTTGGAATAAAAAAGTATACCATTACTTGGTAATTTACAGTAATCTAATATTTTTTTCAGTGTTCAATGGAATGTGATACTAATTTAATAAATTATGAAGCCGTAATGTGCTGTTAAAATTTGGAAAAGACTATTAATTTCTAGTAATAATATGTTTTTCATTGTAAAGTCGTAAATTCTAAAATTTTCATAATTTATGAAATGGCTGTAAACTGTTAAGCTACAATTGATGTTAATTAAATCTTTAGTATTGTTAAAACAATAAAAGTATTGTAATACTATTTTTATTAACCTTGATTCACATACTATCCTTCATTTAAAAAAACGTCCTTCAAAGGTCCTCTATTTTTGGAAAAAAGTCCTCTATTTTTGAAAAAAAAGTCCTCTATTCCTCTATTTTAGAAAGAATAGAGACTGTGATCCCTGATATAGTGAAATTAATGTTTTCCTTTTTCGTACGACTGAAATTAGCCTACATAATTTTCGATCTCAAACGTTTGATTTTCTCCGATGAGAAAACAAGTTTTCTATGCTTTTTGTATAAAGGGATGAAAATACAACCCCTCAAATGCATGCGAAGTTTTTTCTCTGGTTGGAGGTGACTCCTGTGGATGTTCTGAAATACTTCAAGTGCAAATATTCCTATCAAGAGTTCTCCAACTTCGTTTTCTAACTTAAAGGTGGTTTTCTGCCTTAATGGTGGTTTTAAGTGGAATGAGAATTATGGCGTTTTTTTTCTATCATCTGAGACCCTGTTACACTTCAAAACAGTTCTTATTTTAGATAGGAAGTGGGTGGAAATAATTCGGCCGTTAAAGGGTTAAACTGCGCGCCAATAGCAACCAATCAGATGCCGAGTGCCATGGCATGCGTAGTGATCAGAGTCGGATTAAGACAACTCGGGGCCCAGGGCTGTACATTTTCTTGGAGCCCCCCCTGGGAAAAATCTTTAGTTATCTTCAAAAGGAATTAAAATAATAAATTTTTCAATTTTTATAAATTTTTTTTTAAAGTTGAGGAAGAATTTGGGGGCCTCTTCGAAAGCGGGACCCAGGGTTTCAGCCCCTCCAGCCCCCCCCCCCCCCTCCTCCGGCCATGGCAGTGATATCACGTGTTTAGTGAGAAAGATGTTGGTGAAATTTGAGATGGTGAAATTTGAGGGGTTCGAGTGTACGCGATTACGGGAGAAGAACTCAACGTATTGGGATCTGAATTCTTGAGGGCGCCACTAGCGTAATTATGTAAATATGGCCGCGATAACAGGTATATTTTGAAAACAACCATTGAGTTGATAGTGAATATGACAAAAAATCATTCAAAGTACCACAAAATTAAATTAACGATTAAACTTCCTTTTGAAAAGTTGTCTTCTTATCTCGGCCCGCGACTACTTAAAAGACTTGAAGATTTTTTCAGTCTCGCGTTTGGACTTAAAATAACAGAGTTCCATCTTACGTGTAAAGTGCGTGGCTTAATATTAGATCTCATTTCAAATAAAGAATTAGTGTATAAAATAATTCCTGGATTATTTCCTATTTTCCTGCACTAAAAATTATTTCAGTCGGCCATATTTATCAAGTGCCGACGTACCAATTAAGTTGGTGGCAGCGGTGGGATGTGATTTTATAAATTCTACGCCCTCTTGTAGAAATTTTAAAACATGACTATAACTTCCGCATTTAATATCATTTAATTTTGCCACTAGGTGGCATATCGCAGGGTAGCGGATCCCAATTGTGATGTTTTTTTTTTAATATTCAGATAACTCTTGGCGAGGTCCCGATCGTTCATTTTTACCAAATTTTGTTTTGCTAATTTTCGACAGCTTCAAATAGGACAAAAAACATGGTAAAAAATGACTTTTTGTGAAAAATGTCCGCCATTTTGCGAAAAATTAAAATTTCGAAAAGTGAACGATCGGGACTTCGCTGAAGTAAGAACAAATGAAACTGTTTTTGAAATTTTAATTTCGTATTATTTTTAGGAATGCGCTTCCAAATAAAAGATAAAGAACGTGCTGAATGTTTTCTGGAGAGCTATTCAATTTTGCTCAATTCAATTTGAAGCGCCCTCTACACCCCCTGGAATGGGGCTAAAGTTGAGTTGAAAAAATTGAAAGTTTATTGTTATTTTTAAACGAAAGCTTCTCATAAGGTAGTGCTAAAAGTAGTTAATTCAATAAGTGCTTCCATAACTGGAGTTAAAAAGTGAAACATGCGTTTGAAAAAAAAATTGACATTCAATTGTCAAAATTGAAATTTAGCTCTTCCGAAAACAATCAACACGTGTCTTTTTTTTATTTTTCATTTGGAAGCGCATTCCTTGAAATAATTATTTAATTATAATTCTGTTATAATTATTTTTGTCATAGCAGTGCCATATGTTACGAAGCTAAAAAAAATTTCCATGGAAGATTACTTATTTTTTTATGAAGTTTCCGAATGGTGTGTAATAAAAACAGAGGTTCCATTTAAAAATTTCGAAGTTACTCCCTCTCCTAACTACAGAGTAGAAGGTATGTGATAAATTTTTACGGAATCATTTTTCCCCTTCAAAATTAAAAAGTTTTTATTGCACACATTATTTCGAACGTGCTTTTTACAAATAATTCAGCTATTGGAAGCGTATTCAAGTTTAACACAGCGATAAGCGCTTTTGTTTTGTGCCTGATAACTCGTAAGTTTTGATGATTCTTGCCCACTGGAATTTGTCTTCTACATTATTACTAATTCATCTTGGATGATAAAGATAAAAAATTTAATTCGAAAAACTACGTATTTCCATTAAAACTGGTTAAAAATGTCTTAAATTGACGTTTTTATTCGTTTTAAACACCCTTAAAATCCATGAAACTAATACCAAAAATATGATAAAATCATACATTTTTTGAAAAGATATATTACATAGAGACTAAAAAACCAAAAAAAAAACTTGATTATTCGTTGAATTATAATCAAAACTGTATCCTCAAGTTTTTTTTTTGTTTTTAGAAAACGTGAGTATTTCAGTTTTGATATTTTTTAAGCCCATTTATAAATGATATTTATTTTATAGATATCACAAATTCCCATTTATCACGTTGTTTTCTTTTAAAGCAAAATTATCCGCCGAGTAATCCGCTTTTTTCGACTTTCAGAGGCCGTTAATATAAGGGGTTATTCGATATTCACGAAAGACTCCTGAGGTGGGTGTGGGTGGGTGTCATAGAGTGACGAAGGGGTGAAAGTTAAGAAATAGGGCGAGAAAGATAAGGAAAAAGAAAAAGAAGAAAGTGGGAACGAGATGAGATGGATGAGAAAGGGGTGAAAGGGCTGAAGGGGGCGAAAGGGTCCCGGAAGTGAGCGAGAGGTTCGCGTTGCGAAGATACTACGAGGGAGACAAAACGATCGTGGGCTGAAGGGTGAAAGCACCCCCACTCTAGTGGGCCATCTACCCCTGAAAAAAGAGTTAATATTGATCCGTTTTTTTATTTGAGTCACCCTCAGGTTTTTCACCCTCGCTATTTTTTCTTTCCCCGTTGTACGGGATCTCGCGCGCGCGCGAGAGAGACAGAGAGGCCGCGAATTCACTGAAAACAGTCAGGACGAAGAGAGAGAAGGAATTAGTGTTTCTATAGCAACTCTGTACCCTGGTCCGCGCGTCCGTCAGTTGCGTTCTTACGAGGCTTTTTCTTTCCTTCTCTCTTCTCGGTTGTTTGAATCGTAAATAAACAGGCCAACAATTTTTTTTATACTAGTGTTAAGGGGGTATTCTACTTCGGAACTTTCAAAAAATCGATTTTTTTACATTTTTCGAGAGTATATGTATTTAAGAATATCATACTAAAATTTCAAGACGATCCGAGCAGTCTAACTGTACTTTTCCATCCTTCGAACGCATCACACGGAGAAAACTGAGTAGTCAAAGTTAGATAGTCAAAATTTAGATGATCAGTTTGACTATCCAGATAATGCCTTCTACCCTTTATCATTTTTTCTGAATAGTTAAGATGAATATTATTTTATGATCAGTTTGATTATCATGAGAGGGTCAAGTTTACTACCTAAGATAGTCAAAACTTGCGCGCGCAAGATTTAAATATTCTTAGATAGTCAAGTTGACCCTCTCGATAATCTGGTTTATTATCTGAGGTAACGAAGTACGCCATCTAGCGGTTAGGAATTTTACTACCCAGGATAATCGAGGAAGTTTACTATCCGGGATAGTAAACTTGCTTATCCAATTTTTTATACTCTACAGATGGTAGACTACACTATCTGGAGGGCTGACTATCAATTTTTCTCCGTGCAACCTCTGAGCGAGCTAATGCTTTAAAAAAACTTTATAATCGCGTTTTTCTCAAAACAACGTTTTTACACCCCGTGTTAACGAAATCTCAAAAACTACTGAACCGATTCTTATGAAATTTCAAACACATACTTTGTACACTTAGATCAACCCATGGAACTAGAATTATATAAAAGAGAACTTAAGGGGTAACACCTGTGTGGAGCATGGTTTTTCAAGGTCATTTTTTGAATTTTTTTTCAAAGAAACTTTGTACTATATTCCAATTCCATTTAGATGACTTTATTATATATGTTTTTGACAACATAAATTAATTTTTTCAATGTCTTAAAAAATAAAATGGCACCTGTGGCGAGATATGAAGACGAAAGTATTTTTTAGAGAGGCCTCCACGGCAACAGTTTTTTCGTCGACGCCGCTGTTTAAAAAAAAAAAAAAAAAATCCTCTTAATCTATGGACTAAAAGCAATGAACCACGTAGGAATTTTCAAAAATATCAATTTAAAAAAAAATGGCAAGTTTGAAAAAAAAAAAAAATTTTTTTTCATCAGAAAAATCGTGATAAATAATTTTTAAAATCAACAATTTTTGACTTATCAATAAAATCCTACGTGGCTCACTAGAAAATTATATTTTAAAGATTGTGTTAAAATTTAAAATTGATCGGATAAAAATTGACTGAATTGTACATGTTGCCATTCGAAAAAATGTAGTTTCGAGAAAAATTCGTTTAAAGTTTTAAGATATGTAATAAATACATTGTAGAGCGCCCGGCACGCTCAGTAAAAGGGCTCGAAATTTCAATGAAATCGATTTTGAAAACGTATAAAACCTTTTATTCTTTATTCTACAAGGTGCAAAGAATTTTTTAAGATAATAAAAAAAATCGCTTTTTTGAAATTTCTACATAGATCTTACCCCTTAAACGATAATTGAAAATAGATGGTTTCATATTTCTGACGAGCAGAGTTTATGGCTATGGTCACTAGGGTGGTCCTTATTTACTCTTGGTGGATTTTTTTTTTTCGATTCTCATTGGTCTCAAGCCCCTATTTTGTTCGAATGACCAAAAAAATGATCTCCATCAAATTTTAGCGAAATCGGTTAATATTTACCC
>CAJFCP010026089.1:381056-400146 GCA_904066005.1 Synergus itoensis
CTGGGCCCGGTCGGGTTCTGCGTTCCATCACCGGTCTGAAATCATCCGATCTGGGCCCGACAGGGGCCACAGAAAAATTTCTACCCGGGTATTTTTTTAAGAAATGAATGCAATTTTTGATACCCGATTATAAAACTGTTTTTAAATAATAAAAAAAACATACACCAAGTTTCATACTTTTTTGGCATTTTGCGCATAAAATTAGACGATTTTCGTTGTAGCGCTACTACTGCAATAATTATTGAGAGATACATCAAGTTTTTATTTATATATGCAAATATATAAACATTCGCACTTTCAATCAACAGACACACTTGAATTTTTAAAGAAATATCTGATAGATGTATTTATGGCAACATAAATTCTCTGGTGAAGTAACAACACAAAATTAATATCACTAACCTGTTCTGATTTACTTTAACATTAAAGGAATTATTTTAAGCACCTTTGTTTGCATTTGATTACGTCGTTGCCCCAGTGGAAAAAATTCCAATTTTTGCGACTATGTTACTGTCTAAAAAAATGGTACAATGGTTCGTAGACTGTAAATATATGGAAATATTTCTATTGATTTAATATTTATATTAATGTTTTCTCTTTCAAGTTGCTCCTTAAAATTCTTAGGAACATGAGATACCAATTTTTGTTCACAGTATAATAAATATGACTTTACCAACTGATTTATAATGTTACGTAACATTTAGGTAAATTACTTAAAATCGATTTACCCCTTTTCTTCCATTGAAATGTTTTATGTGAAGGGAGCGGGTATATATTACATGAAGCTATTTTATGTCTTTTTACAGTTTAAAACATATGGTGATATATTAAATTTAATTTACGGTATATGCAAATGACTTTACGAAATGTATATTAAAAGTATATTAATTTTGCAAACATTTTTAACAGTGTATGTTACTGGGTATAATCTTGGACTATTAACTATGGGACAGCGATCTAGATTATTAAAACCATAATCTCTAGATGTTAAAAAAAGATAGTACGAGATAATATCTTAGATTATAAACTGAAACGTGTCAGATTTTAACATTTATAATCCAAGATGTTAAAATTTATAATCCACAATATTAGAATTTATAATCTAAGGTATTAAAATTTGTACCAACACTAAGATTTTAATTAACAGTTTATACAATCTAAAGCAAAGATTATCACTTACCAATTCCGATAATAATAATTATATAATTTTTCATATTGAACTTCACAAGTTACCTCTCATTTAATGTTGAATTTTTATGTGGTTTCTGGTAATTTGACTTTGAAGTTAGGTTGTAAATTCACATCGAGTCCCATTGTGAATTTTATTACTGATAAAAGAATAACCCGTATGGAAATCTTCCCAATTAAGCCCAATTATTATTTGGGTGCCAATCTGGGCCCAACTGGGCAACCCTATTTGTAAAAAAATCTTGAAATATAATAGTTTTATTAGTAAAATATTATTTTAGTTGTGATTTTGAATGTGTCTCGTGACCAATTATGATGAAAGTTTAATAATTTATCTTATTTAAATTCATTGGGCATTAAGTGGGTAACCACATTTTGGGCATAAGCACTACTCAGCGTTACAACCCCGACTAGAACCCAATTAGTAGTTGGGTATTTGTTGGGGTGTGATCGGGGAACCTAATTGGGAGTTGGGCAAATCAACTGGGGCCCATTTAGGCCCCAACCGGCTTTTCCACACGGGAAGTATTTATGTATTTACTTTTCCTTCTAAAATTGGATTCCAATGTATGAACTTGTTGATAACCAATTGTGCAATGGCCCAGCCGAAATGTCCGAGACTCTTACAAAGCGTTCACATGTTTTAGAAAAGAGCGAAACATCCATGTCCGCCATAATAATTAACGGGCGTTTATTGTCTTCAGATGTTACGAATTAATTGCTGCTCTCTCATTCTGAATTAGTAAGAAATTACTAATAAATTAGTGCCGATTCGTTTACTAATTCACTTTAGTAAGCATTTTTACTGACAATTAATTAAAAACTACTAATTCGCAGTAAAAAACAACTAATTCATTTAATAAGGGTAACTAAATCAATTAGTGAGCCTTACCTCGTGTAGAAATTTCCAAACCTGGCCCAGATCTGTGATGAAACGCCCGGCCCGATCGGGACCAGATACCTCTATCTGGGCCCGATCGGGGCCACAGCAAAATTTCTACTCGGGACTGAATGAACTAGTAGTTTTTTACTGCAAATTAATAGTTTTTAACTAATTGATAGTAAAAATGGTTACCAAAGTGAATTAGTAAACGAATCGGCACTATTTCATATATAACTTCTTACTAATTCAGATTGAGAGAGTGAAGATTATAAAAATCTACACAGAAAAAAGAAAATGGCTGAATTTATCATTTAAAATAGTTAACATGCGCTCTGAACGCAGTTTTCCTGGAATTTAGTAACTTTTACCATTTCAAATTGTAACTTTTGCAATGAAAAAACAGGGTTTGCAATTTTCTTAGCAAAAATTACAATTTTAAATAGTAAAACTTACTAAATTCCTGGAAAATTGCGTTCAGAGCACATGTTCACTATTTTAAATGGTAAATTCAGTCATTAAATTTTCTGTGTAACATCTAGAGATTATGTTTAGTAACATCTTTATATATTAGGTAAAGATTACGGATCAACTTTAACATATTTTATGATACCGGATATTATCCTTTAGTTTTAGCATCCAGATTTTAGCATCCAGATTTTAGCATCCAGAAAATGGTATGGTTGGCCCAACCATACCTTTTTTCCGTGTATGATCCATTTTTCTCAGTGAACAAAGGTGAATAGTGAATGGGAAAGTAAAAGAGAAACGCGAGCAATTGGCATCACCGGACGATATTTGCACAAGCGTAGAGAACGAATAGGAGCGAAGCAACGAAATAAGAGAGCAGGAACCTTTGTGAACCCCTAGTTGTGGACAAGACTGTAAGCTTATATTACGGGTAAGATGCAAGAATGCGAGGTTGTGTCCTCTACGCAAATATTCCAATGAGTTCGGGGTGGCCTCGACTTCAAAATTTACATTTATACCTTCGCTAGACATAAATCAGCTTCGCATTCAAAATAACCCAGGTTCCAGTTCTCACTCCGAAGGGGACAAGAATTGCGACTTTGTGAAAACTGGTCCACGCTAGTGTCAATCAACTGTAGGCGAGGCTAAGCTTTTAAAGGCATCTTTCCTCTCAATAGGGACGTGATGTGATCTATTTTCAATTGTTTCTCTGATACGCGAAAAAGAAAAACCATTCCAATTCCTTTAATTTAGCTCAGAATACAATTTGAGAGTGTAGATAAAAATAATGATGAACCAAACAAAAAAAACAACGAAAAATGATAACGAGACAAAGAAAACAAATGAGTCATTATCTGAAAAAAAAAAAAAAAACCACCCAAGTTAACTTAGGTGAATAAAATTGCCAACCGAAGTTTTCAAAAAATTTATCAAAAAATTCATTTTTGAAACATTTCTTTGAGAATTTTTTGGCAAAACTTAAGGGGTAACACCTATGTTGAAATTTCAAAAAATTGATTTTTTCGCTAAAATGGTAGATAATTATATTAAAAATGACCTCCTAAAGTAATTTTTCAAAAAACAAAATTTTTCTTTGAGTTATGAGCCCCAGACGCAAGGCATATTATGCATGTTTTTTCCTCTCAAAACTTTAAACGCGTTTTTCTCAAAACTACATTTTTCGAAATGGCCAACACGTTTCTTTTGCCAATTTTGATCCGATCGATTTGAAATTTTGGTACAAGCTGTAAAACATGATTTTCTAGGGAAGTACGTGGGATTTTTTTTGAAAAGTTGAAAACTTTTTTTTTAGGATCGATTTTCCACGATTTTTTTTAACAAAAACAAAAATTTCTTTTAAAATTTGCTCCAAATTTTTAAAATTTGATATTTTCAAAAACCCCTACGTACTTCCCTTCATTTTCTTTCCATAGATTCCCGTGCAGAAATTCCCAAACTTGGCCCAGATCGGTGATGGAACGCTGAACCTGATCGGGCCCAGATCTGTCCCGATCGGGCCCAGACTTAGCACGATCAAGCCAGATCTGGGCCCGGTCTGGTTCAGCGTTCCATCACCGATCTGAAATCATCCGATCTGGGCCCGATAGGGGCCACAGCAAAATTTCTACATGGGTTAAGGAAAAAAATCATTTTTGTGTTTCAGATCAATAACCCGAGTAGAAATTTTGCTGTGGCCCTGATCGGGCCCAGATTGGGAAATCTGGCCCCGATCGGGTCCAGATCGGGGAATTTCAGACCGGGGATGAAACACACGGCCCGACCAGGCCGGATAGGGGCCCGATCGGGCCGGGCGTTTCATCACCGATCTAGGCCAGGTTTGGAAATTTCTACACGGGAACGACGATAAAAAATTGTTGGCCATGGATGAGGCCTCTGAAAAATCCTCTTTCACGCAGAGTGCTGTACAAGCGCCATTTTGTTTCCAAATAGTTTATCAAAATTAATTTACATACTTAAAAAAATCTATAATAAAGTCATCGAATTGGATTTTGTAAAAATAAACTTTTTTGAAAAAAATTTCCAAAAAACACCATGAAAAACAGTCCTCTACATAGGTGTTACCCCTTGAGGGCAAATGCCAAACTATGACGTCACGAATTACTAACCGCACAATGTATTTATATTCCAGCTTCTTATTTTTAAACTAAATAAAATATCTCGTTGAAAATTTGAGAAATGAAAGAAAATATATTACCCGACCGCTGTCTGGTCCCTTGTAGCTTGTATTTTGAATGAAAACTATATTTCTCATAAATTTACAAAGTGCTATAGTGGACATGGAAAATTTATGAAAAATACAGTTTTCATTCAAAATACAAGCTCCAAGGGACCAGACGGCGGTCGGCTAATATATTTTCCTCAATTTCTCAAATTTTCAACGGGATATTTTATTTAGTTTAAACAGGGACGTAGCAATGGAATTTTTCTAGGGGGGCAAACTTGAATGACAAAAAGTCAGCACATACATATATATATAAAAATGCATTTTTATATAATCATCACAAATATCTTTGTTCATCACAAATATCTTTGTTATTTTAACAGCTACCACTTGTTTTTGAGTGGGGGGGGGGAAATGACTATATTGCCCCGCGTACAAATTTACGGGGGGGAAGATGCCCCTCCTGCCCCACCGGTTGCTACGTCACTGAGTTTAAAAATAAGAAGGTGGAATATAAATAAATTGTACAGTCGGTAATTCGTGACGTCATAGTTTGGCATTTGCCCTTAAGTCGACTTGGCTGCTTTTGTTAGAGAGCTGTTCAAATAAAGAAGGTTGACAAAATGATTCGTCTAGCGAATAAAACCAAAAAAAACAAAAATGTTCGATAAATTTTGCATATGTATTTAAAAAAAAACAGTCTTTTTATAAACGATCATTTACAGGAGGTAGAATGGCATAGTATAGTAAAAATTGAGTGGTAACATCGCATTAGATTTTCATGCGCTAATCATAAAATAAATAAAGTATAAAGAGGAATAATAATAATAATAATAATAATAGTAATAGTAATAATAATCCTAACCAAGTAAAAAGTCAATAAAAACAAAAGGAGACAGTCTCTTCAAACAATAGGAAATAATATTTGACAGCATTCAATCAAATTTCAAGGCGTTGATATAACATTTTCTGCCAGTCGATTTTTCAAAAATCGTACTGACCTTATCTGCTTCTGTAGGAATGTAGGATTTTTTATTATTATATTACTGTTACATATTTTTCAAAGAATTGTTACAGAATCTATGAAATTTGTAACAGTGATATAACATTAATAAAAAGAGTTTTTTTAAATCGTGTAAATTAAGATGCCTACAATACATGTTTACTGTTTTGAAAGTTGTTGGCAAATTAATATTCACAAAATGGCGACAGAGGGCCGAATGAAACCATGTTCATTACCAGTCTTGCCTAGTGATGGGACATCGATGTCTAAACATCGATAACATCGATATTATCTTTTCGATGTATCGATGTTTGAAAACATCGATGTTTTCAGTCGTGGTAATGGGACATCGATGTCTAAACATCGAAAAAATCGATACTTTACTTTTGATATCGATGTTTTACACATCGATGTTATCTTTTCGATGTATCGATGTTTGAAACATCGATGTTTTTCATTCGATGTCCCATCACTAGTCTCTTGCCACATCTCTCCGCTCCGCTGGTCTTACTGTCAGAGGAACTTGTATACCAGTAAATTCACGCTTTCTCTCCTATATCACATTCTCTCACTCTATATACATATACACATGTAAACATATTCACTATACAGGGTGTCCCACTAGCTATGAACGTGCCGGCACTGGGTAATAGAGGACAAAAAAAGAAACAGAAAAGTCCTTTAGCAACATTTGATTTGGGCCTTAGTTTGGGCATAGCAAAGCTTCAAAGTTGGGCATAATGAACCAATCAGAAGCGAGATTTAGGATGGCGGTTCACTTCAGGCGCTTCACTTCTCGCTTCTGATTGGTTCATTATGCCCAACTTTGAAGCTTTGCTATGCCCAAACTAAGGCCCAAATCATATTTTGCCAAAGGACTTTTCTATTTCTTTTTTTGTCCTCTATCACCCAGTACCGGCACGTTCATAGGTGATGGGACACCCTGTATACTTGCGTGGATGTCGCAATTTCTAGCTAGCTAAAGATAGAAACTACCTGCTGGTGGTAGATCTTTAAACGAAGCACACTATCTGCAATGACAAAACTTTGTAACTTCTGTCCATCAAAAAATGAATTATATACAAACCCTATCTATGGCGAGGTCATTGGCGTATTTATATAAATTTATAATACTATTATATTGATCTATACCTCACCAATGCCCAATGTAGTATTGATACATTCATTTGCTTCCCTGAATTTCTCTTTGTATACTATTTATTTCACCTAAAATCTGTAGCTACTCGGCAGTCGTACGTTTCTTCATTTTCGAAACCTGCATGAAGTTGAAACAGTGGTGACCAGACCCGTTCATCTTTTTTCATTGGTGATTGATGATCAGTGGTGATCAGTGATCAGTATGCACTAAACAACGACAACAACAACAACAACAGCAACATTTCTCCGCTTTTGTTTTTCAAATGATGAACACAATTCAGCATTCTCGGTACATATAGTACAGGTGTATAATAATATACAAAAATCTCTTAACGGTAGTGACTGTGAGAACCATTGAGGAGTCGTTTTGATTAGAGTCGGTTGGGTTGACGTACCTTCTGCTGGAGGGTACCGGCTTTTGTATTGATAGTCATAGGGTTTTCATAACCCTACGAGAAGTACACTAGGATGTTTCGTCTAGATTGGTGGTCTTGAGAAGGTGTCTGTGGAATTTCGTCGTGTGCTGATTCAGAAAGAGACTGCTGGGGCTGGCTGCCTTAACGTCCAGTTCTTCGTCCTCTTCGTCGTGGTGGTTGTCGCTGCTGGGACTTCGACTCAGGGGAGAGTCTCCTGCACTGCTGTGTGAGTGCGAGAGGGTTCGATGCACTCCTGTGGACATGGAGAGATCCTCGGGTTCCGTTTGCTCTGGGAGATTCGTGGGGATACCAGAGAGGTTCAAGGGAAGAGACGCCATGGAGTTGGTGGTCACGACGGGACTCGGAAGTTTACGATGAGCTGGAATCTGGACGGGAGCTCTCATCTTCCTAACCAGAGATCCCTCGTTCTCGTCCATATCGATGTCGATGTCAATGTCGATATCTTCCTCAAGGTCATCACTTGCGAGCGACGGGGAGCCGACTTGCGATCCAGCGGTCGACGAATTGCTCACTACACTCAGTCCACTGAGTCCACACTTGTGATGCATGAGGTGATGCCTCCTTCGGAAACGCATTTGGCAATGTTCACAGGCAAAAGGCTTCTCGCCCTTGTGGATGAGCAAGTGCGCCTTGAGTTGATTCGAGTCACTGAATTTGGCCGAACAAAGCTCGCAAGCGTAGGGTCGTTCGCCAGTGTGGACCCGAAGATGGCGTCGAAGGTTCGCTACTTGCACGAACTGACGGTCACAGTGGCTGCAGTGATATGGCTTCTCTCCCGTGTGCAGTCTCATGTGAGTTTTCAGGTGGTGGTCCCTTGTAAATCTGTAAAGAGAACAGTTAGAAAGTTAGACTTGGAATAAAGAGAGGGTAAATAAAGTTATGAAGCAGGATCTCTATTCTAAAAAGATGATTGAGTCGAAGTCGAAATATTGTAACGCCTATTCCGCACTCCTGATTCGTCATGTAAGTATCGATAGTGATTTTAGACAATCGATACTTGGCGATCGTAAATTCTGCGAAATTATTTGAATTTGGTTTCGTTAATCATCATTTTATCATGAATCTAAACTCGAAATACATAAAAAATCTTGGCTTTAAAAAAGCAGATTTATGGTAATATTAAAAATAAACAATTAACTAATTTATTACGAATAATTAATAAATTAATTTAATAATTAATTAACCGGTTTTTCAAATAATACTGTACATAACTATAAATTTATACGGTATTTTTTTTAGAAAACAAAATCACAATTAAACATCAATACAACTGTAAACGTAGTTAATTTTGAAAACAATATAACAACTATTATTGTTTATAAAGAAAAGCACATGTAATTATTTAATTTATAAAATATAAGGAAATATTTTTTATAAATACTAGCAAACCAAGAGGCGCGATTGTTTTATTTTTCTTCTTACAATTTCATTGAAAGTCATTCCAAATCCAATCAGATTTGAAACTATAATCTATTCGAGATTTTTGAGACATTTTTAGAGAGGAATTTTAAGGAAATTTGACGATTTTTAAGTGATTTTTACAAAATTCAAGAGATTTTTAGGATTTTAAAAAAAGACTACGTAGAATTTTATTGAATTTTAAGAGACTTTAAAAATTCTAAGGAATTTTAAGAGATTCTAAATGCAGGGGCGCACTCTGAGAAAAAGGTAAAAGTTTTATCCTAAAATCATGCTGCTCTCGATAGACGCAACCTTCGGAGATGGGCCTTTTTGGAAATGAAAGCTGGAGGGATTTAGAATATGGGAAAAATAATACCAAAAGGTCAAGGTCATCGTTTGACCTTCAAAACCTCGGGTCAAATCTTTAATTTTTGTTTTTTTTTTTGTATTTTTCATTTTTTTAAATGGATTTAAATGACGTATGCAGCAAATTATTAATACATTTCGAAAGGTTTCCACAAGACCTTTCCAAATCCGTGCTCAAAAAAATTCCAGCGTTTTTTTATCCCACGAAAATCACGACTGAAATGAACACTACGATTTGTTGGAAATAATTAGAAAAAATTCATTTAAATTTTTTATTCACTGACATATAATTTAGTTTAATATATTGATTAAAATATATGAAATTTAATGATTAATGATTATGATTAATGTTTAATGATTGATAATGTTTGGATAATTGTTTGGAAATTTCTACACGGGGATTTATGAGTTTGACAATTTTTGTGTAATTTTAAGTGATTTCATGGAATTTGAAGACATTTCTCATACTTTTAATGGATTTTAAAGTATATAAAAGGAATTTTAATTGTTATCGTAGAATTTAAAAGAATTTCAAGAAGTTTTTGGAAATTTTAAGAGATTTTCATGAATTTCAAGTAATTTCAAAGATTTTCAAAGGTTTCTTGAAATTTTTAGAGATTTTAAAGAATTTTAACATAGATTTTAAGAGCCCGAGTAGAAATTTTTCTGTGGCCCCGATCGGGCCCAGAATAGGGAATCTGGCCCCGATCGGGTCCAGATCGGGAGATTTCAGACCGGGGATGAAACTCACAGCCTGACCAGGCCCAGACCTGGCAAAACCTGGCCCGATCGGGGCCTGATCGGGCCGGGCGTTTCATCACCGATCTGGGCCAGGTTTGGAAATTTCTACACGGGAGATTGATGATTTTGAAGGTTTTTCTGAATTTTTAAATATTTTCAAGCGATTATTCTAATTTTTAAAAGAATTTGTAAAATTTTTAAGGATTTCATGGAATTTCATGAAATTTCTAATGATTTTAAGAGATTTTAAATGTTAAGAAACTTCAAGAGGTTACTAAAAATTTTTTAGAGATTTTCACGAATTCCCGTGTAGAAATTTCCAAACCTGGCCCAGATCAGTGATGAAACGCCCGGCCCGATCGGGCCAGGTTTGGCCAGATCTGGGCCGTGTGTTTCATCATCGGTCTCAAATCCCCCGATCTGGACCCGATCGGGGCCAGATTCCCCAATCTGGGCCCGATCGGGGCCACAGCAAAATTTCTACTCGGGTTTTAACCATGGATTTCAAGAGATTAATGGTTTTGAAGGTTTTCGTGAATTTTTAAGGATTTTCAATAGGTTTCTAGGAATTTTTAGAGATTTTCACGAATTTTAATATGGATTTCAAGAGATTAATGACTTTGAATGAATTTTTAAGTAAATGCACGCGCAGAGCGCGCGTTCGTTCTTGTCAAGAGAAATTGCAGGAGAATAGTGTAACACTGACCGTTTGTGGCATTCTGGACACTCGAATGGTTTCTCTCCTGTATGAGTCCTCTCATGATTTTGCAACACGTGTTTGTAACCAAAAGATCTAGAACACACTCCACAGGTGAAGACCTTGTCCCTGCTGTCTTTGACTGCTTCGGGGCTAATCGACGTGGGCGGACTTAGGGGTGCTGAGCCGTCAACAGACAACTGAATATTTTCTACTCTCGTCTTGGAGTTTATCCTTTTTTTTAAAGGTTGGCTCTTCTTTGTAATTCGATCAACGCTACTACTCACAATATTATTGTTAATATTGATATTTTTATTAGAATTTGTTTTTCTTCCTCGAGATGCTGACTTGTTGCTTAGGGCAGGCGAGATGGTTCCAGAGGAAGGGTGAAGAGGTGGAGATGAAGTTGATGAAGGCATCCAGCCTCCAAAGAGAGTTTGATGGTGATGGTAGAGGGATGGATTCGCAGCCAAGGTGGCGTGGAGGGAAACTGGGATTCCGGCTGCCATTAAGGCAGCCGTTCTACTCGCTGCCATTAACTGTTGAGGCGACAAAATTGATAAGCCAGCCGCCGCTGCTCCCATACCAGCGAAGAGAGATGCCGACGTATTGTTGTTTAAGGGTGGAGAGGGTGACTGTTTTCCAGATTCTTGCTTCATATCGTATTGTTGCTTGGATAAGAGACCTACAAACAAACAAAAAATGGAAAGTTAGATGTGATGAATTTGAACAAAAAAACCAGTATTAATTCTGCTGGGTCGAACTAGTTATAGCATATTAAAGTCTTACAGCAGTACAGCAAGAAGCAGTCGATTTTCAACAGACTATTGTGTGCGTGTGATTTTTGTTTAAACAATTATCAATTGTTATTAATTGATAGCAAAAACTCATTTGTAAATAATCAGCTGCTAATACATCATAGAAACGCAATTTTTTTTCTCAAAAAATGATTGTAATCAGGGCCGGTCTTAGCTTCTGTGGCGCCCCTGTGCGAAATTTTGATATAAAAATAGAAGTATTATAGAGATAGAAGTATTATAAAACTATAAAAAATCGTGTTAAAAAACGAGGCCACAATCTCGCCCCCCCCCCCCCTAAGACCGGCCCTGATTGTAATGTAAACTCCCTAAATATTTAAAAATTAGTCATTCACACTTCATTACGTTGAAAAAACCAAGTTTCTATCTCTAAAAACAGCCAAACAGTGCAGTTTTTCATTAAATTTGTTTGAACCATCGTCAATTGTTATTAAATGACTAAATCTAATAAGTAGCTCTATAATTTTTGGCTTATTCAGTAGAAAAAACTTTATTTATTTCGTCATAAATACCTGATGAAAATTTGTTTATAAAATAGCGAATTATTGTCTTTCATGAATTTAGTTAAAAAACGGTTTTTGTGTACACATCATTCATGTTTAGTGCGAATCAATTGATGAATCACCAGAGCCGAATTAAGACAACTCGGGGCCCAGGGCTGTACACTTTTTTGGAGCCCCCCCCCCCCCTGGAAAAATTCTTTAGTTATCTTTAAAGAGAATTAAAATAATAAATTTTTCAATTTTTATAAAATTTTTTTTAAAGTTGAGGAAGAATTTGGAGGCCCCTTCGAAAGCGAGGCCCAAGGCTTCAGTCCCTCCAGCCCCCCCCTTAATCCGGCCATGTGAATCACTGCCAATCTCAATAAATCCATTTTGAATTGAATTCAATCCAAGTATGTATTTCTCGAAACCCGATACTCTTCAAAAAATTTTTTTTTTCATTTCATCAAATCGGTGCAAAAATGACTTCCAAATATCAATTTCTATGTTAACATATAGAAAAGAATTCTTTTCTACATTCAACGCCAATGGCAATTCATTCGATACTTTTCGAGTTTCATTCGAGACTTTTCGATATTCGATCCTTTTCAATTCGAGATTTTCATGCTCGTTTTCATGCCCATGTCTATTTTACTAAAGGAAATATATATATATCTCTCTATATTATAAAAAGATCTCGCCGCCGCCGCCGTCGTTGTGTCAAGAATCGAGAGGGGTCACGTGACCTCATGGGGAGATCATCATGGGGTCACGTGTGCCCTCACGATCACGTGACCGAGAGGGGTGTCATTCCGCCGCTGTGTCAGGAATCCATTGCTATGGGGGCATGTGACCCCCATGACGATACGCCCTTCTGGACCCCTCTCGATCACGTGACCCCATGAAGATACGCCCTTCTTGACCCCTTATATATTGACCCCTTCTTATATTTTGGTTATATTATATATATAAGCAGTTTAATACAATTTTTTTTACAGATTTTTGAGATGCAATATTGATTACTTCCACGTAGTGCATCTTGGAAACAATTTCATTGAATTTTAAATTATAGTCATAATGGTTACTATATTTACTTATAAATATAGTTGGCAAAAAATCAATAAAAAATAATTAATTCTATTATTAATTAAATAATAATGTCAATAATAGAAATCATAGAACTATACAAAATTCTATTCTATATATATATTTATAATGAATTCAGTAAATTCAAGAAATAACGGTATTAAATCAAGTCTGCATAGGGAAGATCCTTTTGCTGCGCGAAACACCTAAAATCGAGAGTAAAACCGTATTTTCTGAAAATCGGTGAATGCCGTGGGTTGAATTGAGGAATCAATGAGACAAAGAGAGAAGGATGTCGACAAACGGGAGTCAAGACGATTGTTCGCGAAAAGAAGGAGATTGTGGGGGGGAGGCACGTGCGCCTTCAAACAGATGGTGTGTTCTCTTTTCCTCCCTCCTGTTTCGTTCGCGTACGAGCGTATACTCTCACACGTGGAGAGGACTTGCTCTCAGAATCCTCCTTCTCCTTCATTCACATTCTTTCACACATGCTCGAGCGTTCATTCATGATGCCAACGCCACCCCCACCGGGCGGTACCAGCCCACGCGTCGTTTCTGACCTTTTATCACCTTCTTTTACTTGATATATCCATATATCAACAACTCACTTTGCTTAACGTATACTTGAATTATTTTTTCTCAATCTGATTCAAACAGAGGAATTCTCAGGAATTCTGAATTTATTTCTTATTTTGGAATTTTTTTTTCATTTCTGACTCTTTTAACCATACCAGTGTTGAGTAAGTTACTTTTTTTTGAGTAACTAGTTAAAGTTACATTATACTTAACGAAAAAAAGTAACTAGTTACAGTTACGTTACTTGTAACTATAACTAGTTACAGTTACTAGATGAAGAAACTTCAAGTTACTTAAAAAGTTACTTTTTTCTCCTCCTTAATTTTTAAATTTAGAAATAGAAATAATTAATATAAAATTAATAAAATTATTTATTATTATTATATTATTATTATAAAAATGTAAATTAACCCAATACAAAAAAGATATACAAAATATACAAAGTAACTGCAAAGTAACTAAAATTAAGTTACAAGTTACTGCAAAAATCGTAACTAAGTTACGTTACAGTTACTTTAAAAAAAAAAGTAACTAAGTTACCCTAAAAGTTACAAATAACGTAACTTTTTAGTAACTTTGTTATTTGTAACTAGTTACTACCCAACACTGGTTAACACTTAGTTAATTTTAATTTAAAAAGGTAATATGTATATATAATTATGAGGGAAATAGTTCACAATGAAATAATGACACTTTTACGTAGCTATTTGTTATGTGAACTGTAATTAATAAATCGTTCTTGCAACAGAGTACATTAATGAGCTGTATCAAATCGATATTTTTTCCCTTATCACCGTTTCCCAGCAACAAGCTTGGACCGCCCTCCCTTACATCCCTTCTCTAATTGGCTGCAAACCCCTTATTCTTGTGAAAAATGTTGTTCTGGAATCTTTTTGGTATATGGAAAGAAAAATTTGCTAAACACCAAAAATTCTTTGAAATAAATATAACAGATTTCGTTTTTCTTTAAAATTCGGCAAGTTTTTTATAAGGAAATATCAAATCATTTCTGCTTCCAGAGCTGCCCGAGTAGAAATTTTGCTGTGGCCCCGATCGGGCCCAGATTAGGGGATCTGGCCCCGATCGGGTCCAGATCGGGGGATTTCAGGCCGAGGATATATCACACGACTCGACCAGGCCCAGACCTGGTCAAACCTGGCCGGATCGGGGCCCGATCGGGCCGGACGTTTCATCACCGATCTGGGCGAGGTTTGGAAATTTCTACACGGGTGGGTAACTATTTGGAATGAATTCGTTTCAAATAGGTATTTGAAATGCCAAATGCCATTTTCTATTTTGTATTTTAAATAGAAAGAAGAAATCCATTTTGCATTTTCCATCTTAAATAGATTTTCAACCTATTTTTCACTTAAAATACCACTTTCCATTTTTTTTGGTTCTTCCCTGGTAAAAAAAAAATAATTCTGGGGGTTTCTGCTTTAATGCATAAATTCTGATTTTGCACATCGAAAAGAACGAAAATATTCGTTTTTGACTTATAAAGTTTGCTTTTGTCTGTTTTACGTCGATAAGTAAGTTCTGAAGTTTTTGGGTTGATTGCAATCAAAAATATGTAATTATTTTTTAACAAAAAGTGACTCAAATGTATAACAAAAATTCGTTTAATAGTAATTTATGATAAAATTATGAGAAAGCAAAGCAAAAAAGTTAGTTTCGTAAAACCCGAGTAGAAATTTTGCTGTGGCCCCGATCGGGTCTAGATTGGGGAATCTGGTCCCGATCGGGTCCAAATCGGGGGTTTTCAGACTGGGGATGAAACACACGGCCCGACTAGGCCCATACCCGGGCCTGGTCGGGCAGATTGGGGCCCGATCGGACCGGGCGTTTCATCACCGGTTTGGGCCAAGTTTGGAAATTTCTACATGGGAAGAAATCAAAATTTGATATTTAGAACTCAGAAAATTCGTGTCTGGGCCTGATTGGGCCGTGTGTTTCATCCCCGATCTGAAATCCCCCGATCTGGATCCGATCGGGGCCAGATTCCCCAATCTGGGCCCGATCGGGGCCATAGCAAAATTTCTACTCGGGATTGCGCAAAGAATAATAATTATTCTTTAAGAAATTTTACGTTATAATTTATAATTAACTTTTTGCATTTTTTACTAACCTATTTCAAATATGCATTTTGCATTTTTCATTTTAAGTAGAAGATAGAAAACCATTTTCTATTTTCCATTTTATATTTTAAATACATTTTGAGAACCATTTTACCCAGCTCTGCTTCATATATTATAGTAAATTGAAAATCACTTAACCACTCTACTATCAATTAGTAATTTGCTTACTAATAATTAGTAAAAATGCTTACTAAAGCAATATACATAATATTAGTCAACGCGGACTCTGACTGATTTCATTAGTATCTTCTTATCACTTATCGCATAATTTAAATTTATAAAGGCCATATCATCAGGGAAACATTTTGTGCTTACGGAATAATTCTCATCTCATTTTTATATATAAATAAAATTTTCATTTCTTATAGTTAATGGAAAAAACCTTGCAATTATTTCTACTGAAAAAATAAACAGTTTTGACAATATCTTTTATTTTCACGTCTTTTAAATATCAAATAACTTGAAGAATATTCAGAAATAGTAAACACGATAAATAAATTTTCATTTCTATAGAAATGAAAATTTTTATTTGGTTCAGGCTTCTCCGTAGTTCAGGTTTCGAGAGAATTTTAGTTTAATTCTAAACCAGAAATATAATATGTACACAGAAGAATAATTAATTTTTTAAATATATGTAGAGTGTAAAATACATATACTTTTAATCGAGTAAACAGAAATGATTGAATTAATGAATTAATGAATGACTTTTCATGACTAATTCAGGTTTCGAGAGTTTATTTGATTCCAAGATATTTCATTGATCAGCAAAATTCTCCTTCAAAACAGAAAGAATCTAATTTTTGATATTAAAGAAGAGAAAATGTATTAGAGTTAAATTAAAAGAGATCCCCATTTCACCGATTTTCTATTTTCTATATGAAAGCTTGCGGCTTTTCAACACAAACAGTTTGAGTTTGTCTCGCTTTCCCCATGGATAAAAGTTTTCCCTTCCCAAAATTTTTTGCAACTCTAGAAATTTGTCAATTTCATTAAAAAGGCTCCAACAATCTTAGTGAAAAAATTGCAGAATGTCGATCACTTTTCCAAAAAAAAATTCCTCAACAAAAGAAAAGTCTCCGCGAAAGTTTCTGAATATTATTCGCGATGCAGTATAAATTATATGATTATTTAAAATATTTGCTTTTCTATACATATAATATAATCGTTATTCAAATGACAATGGCAAAGATGGACAAATATTCATTCTTGCTGAACTCTGCTTCGACCGAAGCGACGGGACGGATACCGATATGTATTCTGGATTTTCTCGGGAAAACTTTCTAAGAAAGTTTTGTGATACGTATTCCTTATTTTAACGAATTTTTCATGCTTCCGACCAAAAATTTTTACTGTCTATCGTGATTTGTTGTATTAATATTTTTAACACGAGGAAAAATATATATACGAGTAAAAAGAAATTGAGAGATACAGGAAATAAAAATGTATCCTCTTTAAATTCGACTCAATATTTAAAGATGTATGTACAATAATTATTCTCTCTAAATCTGAACCAGCGAAAACCCTGCCAAATCAGTGAAATTCGCTGATGAATCAGTGAATTTCACGCCTTCTATGAGAGTAATTCCGCTGATACATCAGCGAATTTCACTGATTTGGTATGGTTTTCGCTGGTTCAGATTTAGAGAGTTGAGAAAAACGGAGAATCATTTTTGTATATATATATTTATAAATATATATATACAAAAATGAGAATACTTTTACTTTTTTTGTCTCCATATCCACACCGAAAAAAATATTTTCTTCGTTTAAGAGTATTCCTCTTATTCTGATGCAATTTTTCCTCTACAATATGGTATATAAAGTTTTCTTCTTAATTTTAGAGAATTGTTCTCTTCTAGAAAGGATTCCGTCAAAGGAATTTTCCTCTTAAATGAAGAAAATATTTTTCTCGGTGCATATATATATAAATATATGGATATAGATATAGATATGGAGACAAAAAAAGTAAAAGTATTCTCTTCGTAATTTTTTCTAAAAGAAAATCAAGTTTGATATGTATATCATAATAATAACAATAATAATAATAATAATATTAGTAGTAGTAGTAGCAGTGGTAGTAGTAAAATTCAAATGAATATTGATAGGAATATTTTTCTGAACAATTATTCTGTTTAACGCAATTTTCAATAATTTTCCCAAACTGGAAAGAAGCAACTGCATGTAAATATTTACTTGCGGTGATTTGCGCCTCCTGTAGAAAAGAAAGTGCCATCCTACGATCTGTTGTGATAAACACTTAGACCTCGACTTAGACACTCCATCCACTATTCGTCGAAGAACTTATCAATTATTTCTTAGAACACAAACACAACACAAACAGCATATAGGTGTGGGTATGCGGTCTGAAGAGACCTTACAATCACCTTTGGTATGTATTCTATTCTATCGTGGCAAAATTAAAAATTCTCAAATAAAGATGAATTATAATAAAAAAATGCATCTTCACTGTAGTCACAGAAACAAGTTTAATTGAAAGTTCGAAAATGAAAGTAACTTGTTGAATTTTGTATAAAAACAGTGCCGAATTTTGCCGATCGTCAACGGCGACAATAACGAGGCCGAGAACAAATTTACACTACACGACGTTACTTTGGGCTGACCTAACCCAATACTAAGTGACAGTAGAGTCGAATGAGTTGGAACTAGCGATGCTCAGACTAGTTCAAAAATCCCCTCCACATGGCATCCCCTCCTCGTGATCTGGATACGCAACCCCGGTTGCGCGAGTCGCCAGACGCAATTTATTGGTTGTGCGAGAGGGGTTGAACTTCTAAAGGGTCTGAAAGGTGGGATGGGGGGGGAAGAAGCAGTGAAAAGGATGGATGAGAAGAGGAGAGGAGAGGAGAGGAGAGAAGAGGAAAGAAAAGTGAAAAACTCGCTGAGGGGAACGAGACAGAAACAACTGAGAGAAACAGAAAACAGTGATCCCAGGACTCTACGAGTTTCCGAGAAAGGCGCAGGGAAACCAAAGGAAACCTGCTGCCAAGTCTGAATGTGAGCGTGAGGGATGGCAAAGGATATTCGCTCGGATAGAATGGTCAGGATGGATCACATACCCTAGAGTCCTAGATTCTGAAACTGGACCTGCACTCGCACCCCCTCTGCTGACGAGAAAAAGCGAAAGTGGACTACTGCCGGAAATCCCTCACGTTCCAAATGGAATAAAAGATTTTCTTTTATAATAGTCTCTTCTTTCCACTGCATTCTTCAGAAAATTTTTTATCTAATCAGCATATGTGAAAATTCTTCACATTTTGTTATAGCCTCTTAAAATATTGCTGGCGAAAAATTCAATTAAACTTATGTTAAATGAAGATGAAATTTATCTGATCTGATTTTGAGAAAGTTTGTCTACATTTAAAAATTGAAAAACTAGCTGGCAAGTTGTATCAACTTTTGTGCTCATTCAATGAGCACTTTGCTTCCTGTAAGCAAATATGATTTG
>CAJFCP010026097.1:8915-24560 GCA_904066005.1 Synergus itoensis
ACATGGGACTTTTTACTATCTATACTTTTTTACTATCTGTACAACAACCGGACGAGTACTAGATATGGCAGGACCATTTTATGCGAATCAGAATGACGCTGAAATTATAAAAAATTTTATTGAAGTTCCGGATGGTTTGTGTCTATTAATGAATAAAGACGACAAACTCTTTTTTGATCGCGGTTTTTGATGTATACAAATTAGATGAGAAAGATGCATTAGAATCAAAGGGCTTTATCGTACTGATGCCAGCTTTAAAGGGCAAGCGGAATCAGTTGACAACTAAAGAATCAAACCAGTCATGTTTCGTCACAAAAATTCGATGGGCAGTGGAATCTGTCCATGGAACAAAATAAACAAAAATATCGATTACTAGATCATGCAATTGATAATAAATTGCTTCCGAAGGTTGGATTGTATTTTAAAATTGCAGCATTTCTGCACAATCAATTTGGAAAAGCGTTACAAACAGATGTCCAACTTTCAGAAGAAATTGTAACAAGAATGAAACAACATTTAGGTATGGAGAACACTTTTACTAACGAAGTCGAGGAAAAAGGCTGGCTTCGTAAAAAGCTTATGTTTCAAAGTGTTTCCTCAAACGAAGTTTTAGATTTTCCAGAGTTGACAAAGAAAGACCTAAAAATCTTATTTACGGGTTCCTATCAAATCCCACAAACAGTTTCGTACTAGGCCGAAATGATGAACGATAATGGGTCTTTCAATTTGCAATTTGTGAAAGAGCAGGCAAATATTCTAAAGGTCCAGGTACAGTCAAGACACATTAGTCGGAAAGTATATAGATGTTTCATTGATTATAAATCACATAGTGTGGGTGTTGCAGGAATTAAAAGGTATGCTTGTGAGTGCGCCAATGGTCGACGAACAGTTGGCTGTTGTTCTCATATTGCAGGCATTATATATAACTTATCACATGCAAGATACTTGTCGAAAATCGTAAGACCTGCTGAAATCCTCAGCAAACTGTTTACAGAAAACAGTATGAATCCCGTGATAGAGGAAGATATTGAGAAAGATTAAGTTTATAGCTTCATAAGTATCAAATGATACTTATTTATTGAGTCTTAAGCTAAAAATTAAGGTGGCCCCTGAATCCCATAGAATTACATACAAATTAGGGGACAAAAATTAAATTTTATTTTTTTTAACTATGAAGTACTCTTTTGATTTTATTCTAAAAAATATATGTTGTTACTTTGGATGTACGTAAATTATAGAAAAAAACTGGCGGTGTTGCAACAAAAGAAACATTAAAAAAAAATTATTACAATATTAGAATAATTTTTTTCATCAAAAGTAAAAGAAATTGGGTGTCAATTTTTTTTTAACTTTCTTAGTACCCTCTATAATATATATTTGAACCATCAAAATCGGTTGAGCCAATTTTGAGAAAATAGATTTTTTTAATTTTTCAAAATTTGTTTATAACTTTTGTAAAAATTTTTTTTTTAACTTGGCACTTGGGGTAAATTGGTTTGATATTGAGAGAAACTTGCCCCCTAAATATGAACCAAATCCATGCGGGGCCACCAGTTCAACCATGCTTATCCGCCTACGGCCTTTGTCGGGTTTATTTGCACAACCAATATCTCAAAATGTGCCAAAGGATTTGTCAAAATAATGAATTTTACAATTTTTATGTACTTTTGTAATTTTTGTAAAATTTATTTTTCGACTATAAGTTCTCAAATAATCAAAATTCAAAGCCTATACTTTCATTTAAAATTAAAAAGTTATGGTTATTTATAATTTTGAAAAATTGATTCTTCAACTGTAACTTTCAAAGTTATCCCACTTTAAAGCTGATGTAAAGAAAATAAAAATTTCTAGTGTTGAAACGAATCAGATGACCTAATATTAATATATTTTATTAATTAATTAATTCTTCCTTTATGAGGAGGCAAATCATATTTGCTTCCAGGAAGTAAAGTGTTAATTGAATGAGTACAAAAGTACAAACTATAGCTTATTTTCTTTATTTTTGAATATTTTATTTCACAAAATTCCACGGCTGTCCACAAGGGTGGGGGATGGGGGAGGGGTCAAAATGTGATGAAAAATTATCCACGTGGTATATGGATGGCCCCTTACGTAATATATTATGGAAAACGTGATGCGTCAAAGGCTCCAGGATTTACACAAATTTTGTAGCATGGACACTGCAAAAATCTATTTTTTAGTACCAATTGATCAAACTAGAACAACAAAATATATACTTTTTTGAACTGTAATAAAATTTATTTACTCCAAAATAGTATTTTTGACACTCCGTGCGCGAAATTCGATTTCGCACACGTTGGGTTAAAAAAGTGTATGCTAAATCAAGCTTCGCACACGTCGTGTCAAAAAATACGGTTCGATACATGTGCGAGAAAGTGATTTTAGCCTTGTGTGACCTTTTCACACTCGCTTCGCTCGTGCGCAAACATTCACACAAGGCTAAAATCATATTCGTGTACTAGTATCGAAATGTACTATTTGAGAACTACACAATATTTACAGCTTAATTCCACAATTTTCTGACTGATTATATTTTTTCATATATTTATTTTGATACATACTTCTAAAAGTTCTCTTTCAATTAGTAAGATCCAGAGATGGCAGAACGTATTTTTTCAGCGTGGGTAGTGATCAACTGGGATTAAGGGGGGGGGGGGGGCGTGTGTTTCATAATTTTGTAAATAAATCAAGTATATCAGAACGCTCGCGCGCGTATTATGAAAATCGAATATAAAAATTTAAAACAACAGTAAATTTTTCGGATTTTTTACTGAAATTAAGCGTGGGTAATTACCCATCCTAAGATTTTTAGGGTGGGTAGTACAACCCACCATACCCACGTCTACGGCCGGCCCTGGTAAGATCTAGCGTAATTTCGGAAATTATTTATTTACAAGTTGTTCATTTTTGCTTCCTCATAGAGGAAGCTTTTTAATCATTACATTTTCTAATATTTTTAAAATGGTTTAATTAAACTTTCCTCACGTGATAAATGTCTAATACAACATTCTAATCCATTGTCCGGATGTGTGTGTGTGTGTCGCCGTTTTTTGTCGCTCTATTAACTTAAAGACAGTTGTAGATAATTTGATGAAATTTGTAAGGTATATTGGCCCCACCTATATCTCAAAACGTGCCAAAGGATTTTTCAAAATATTGAATTTTAACATTTTTATGTACATATATAATTTTTTTCTTAAATTGATTTTTCGTCAATAACTTCTCAAATAATCAAAATTCATAGCTTATGTGAAGGAAAGAAAGATTCCTTGCGTCGAGACGAATCGATTTACCTGTATGATTAATTCATTGTATTGAATATTAAGGAAATTATGCTTTTATTTGTAATTTTGAAAAATTCCGTTTTTATCTATGTTTTCAAATAACCAAAATTCAAAGCTAATGTAAGAAAGTAAAATGTTTTTTGCTTCGTATAAAATAAAGTAATCTAATATAAATATATAAATATTAAATTTAAATATTTAGGAAAATCGTTAATGCTTCCTCTATGAGGAAGCAAATTCATTTGCAACTTCATCATAATGAGAAAGCAAAGTGCTAAAAAATGAAATAAAAAAAATATAAATATAGTTAAATAGAACACCCGAGATCGAATTCACAGCTAGTTTGTAATTGTATTATATATATTTTTTTTACAAATAAAAAACTCTTGTAAATCAATCATTTACAAAAGTACGTTAAATTCCACTATCTTGCAAGCTTTAACTGAGGGAGGACTCTTAGAAGTATCAAAAGAAAATATATGTTAAAAATTGAGAACTTGAGATTTAAATATTTGAAAATATTTTTAAATAACTAATTTCCGAAATCAAACAAAATCCCACTGCTTTTTAATTTTTTTCTCAACCAAAAATCCTTTGAAGTATTAAAAAATAAATGTTTTTGAAGGTATTTTAAAATTATAAATGAATAAACATGAAGTCTTGACAAAAACTGATTGGGGCCTAAAAATTAGGATACCCTGGTAAATTTTATATAAAAATGTGTAGTTTCAAAAAATGCAATTAAACCCAAGCCAAACGGTATAAATTAATATGAAATTCTTCACAAAGAATTTTAAAAGTAGCAACAAATTCAAAATGCGATAACTCTTCGAGAAAATTATTTTCGAGCAAAATAACACAGACCTATTTTTTTGATGTGTTTAAAACAAATCAATGAAACAAATGTGAATATAGTATAAAAAAAAAGAATAAATATAAAAATGAATACGATAAGAAAAGGCAAAGGATCATCTAAAATTTAGGTCATGCGACTCAATTATTTTTGCATTGAATTCAGGTGAGCAACATATATAAGAGATATACTGGGTGTACTGAATGTAGCGGGCAGAGATACAACATGCGAAATTGTGAGAATAAGTGTCATTGTTATTTCAACATATGTTTTGATTAAGGTATCTCTTTTTAAATAGGGTTAAGCAGTAAATCTTGCTAATATGTTCATTTCTTTTTATATTCGGTTTAAATTGAGTAATGAGGTCGATAGGGTAGCGGCCTAACTTAGAATTAGAAAAAAGTTTGTTATATTGTTCAAGACCAGAGGATTGGTTTTTCAAGTAAACTTTTTAAAAAACGGGTTGCTTTAATTTATAATTTTATAATTAATAGCAGTATATATTATTAGTAATAGTGGTTTAAATTACTAGGGTAAAAAATACTGCCAGTTTGATGGTAAATTAATTGGCCTATTGATAGGCTGCATGTACTAGTTGCAATCCTTAAATTAATTTTCAGTTCGTTATGGCTCAATTGAGTTTCAATGTAAAAATTTCTTATACGTAGATAAAAAATTGGTTTAGAACAAACTAATGGTCTACCATCTTTATCACTTAAGAGTATTCACTGTTTTGAAAAATAAATAGCATTAATACTTAAAAAGAGATAAAAATTACACTTTACACTGTTTCACTGATTGATCTCGTCCCACAGTTACTGCTTCCATCTTGCCTATCATACCTCTCTGTTAAATTTTAATGGCTTCATCGTCGTTCAAGATTTTTATACACATTCATACACCGCAGGATATTGTCACGTGGAATCTCATTACAAATTCGTCATTGGTTCGCCGAGATATTCCATTAAGAAAATATTTTTGCAGTGCTATTACGTATCGTGGAAAGCAAGAATCACCAGCGATGTTGCGATTGATTATCCGTGGTGGGAGGCGGGTGCACGGGCCATCATTGCAATTCATGGCTCTACAACTACATCTGGCAGTATCCTACCAACCAATGTATAATTCGCGTGGGGGTGAAAATCGCATTCTTTTTTTTGGCGGGCTTCATGGCGCTGCCGTCGCTAAGCTACAGAGCAGATAGCCAGTATATGTATTCACATAAGTGCTATGTTTTCGAGCATAACAATCACATAACAATATTACTCTATTCTTCCTTTGATCTATTAACTAAAAAGACTCACATCATTCAAGACTCTTCAATGATATGATTAACTTTTCCCAATATTCCCAACATTCTCTATTTTTTTCATTTCAGCATTACATCAAATCTTTCTGCATTTCTTTCAACTTGATACATTATTCAATGAAAAATTCGAGGTTATTATTTTACACAATCCGATCAAGCTACAATTGATAAATTCAAGTTATTAACCCAAAAAACACAACATATAGTAAAAAGCGAATTGCCCATGATTAAATGAGTGTTTCAGTCATAAAGGAATGAAAAATGTAAAATATGAGAAATAAAAGGGGAAAGGAAGGGATGAACGAGAGAGAGAGAGGGGGTGGGGGTAAAGAGAGATAAAGAGGAGAGAAAGACCGTCAGGAGTAAGATAGGGTATGATAGAGCAAGATTGATAGACAGAGGCCGAAATAATTCGAAAACTAAGAATCGAAGGACCATGTTTATGAAAGAAAATTATGTAGCTTAAGAGGGAATCACCAAGTACTAATGTAAATTAGAAATCTACTGAGAGAATAATAATCAATACATTGCGGAAACCGCGCAGCCGCCGAATTGGCTTGGCACTCTACTATTCGATAAACACTACCCTCGTCCATTTTGGGGTAGTTACTTGGAATGTGCTACCCTCATCGGAAATTTTTTGTACTAATGTCAAACTCGAGCCTCAACACTTCTTTATCAATCGGTTATATCGTTATTATATGTTTAGCGTTCGACTACAAGACTATGTGGTTACCCATTTTCTGATAGACTTTTATTTACCGACTGAGATTGCTAAAACTGGTTAGGAAATGAAGGACACTACCAGGAAACCTATCAGTCCTTCCATCGACTTACTCTTGAGCCCAAGGTAAGTTTGGGTAAGTGGTATAACTGACCGGTACATTAGCTTTAGAACGAAGGGTTGATCAATTTTAAAATCTTTATGCAGTTATTTTCATTTTTTTTTTAATCTCTTGAAATATTTTTGAAATATTTAAAATCTTTTAAAAAACCTTGAAACCTTTCAAAAAACCTTGATTTTTTTCTATTTCATAAAAGAGATAAAAATATGACTTACAGATTTCATTGGAAATATGGGTTTTAAGACACCGAAAGTCGATAAAAATGAAATAGTTAAACAATTTTCAATTTCAAATCGAAAATAATAATGATTCATCACTTATATGTAGTATGAAGTGTTTAGAATTAGATCCCTTTCAGTTATTTGTACGTATTCTTAATTTTTTTGTTATATACATCTTTGATGATGTTCTTGTAGTAGTTCGATATCTTATTTTTGCCTACAGATTTCTAGTTCTCTGTGTAGCTTTTTGGATTATCTGATATGCTTGATCAGTCGGAAGGGTATCGGAGAACTGTATTCAATTTTTAGACTTCTATTTTCTGTCATCTGCATGTAGGACATGCTTATTGTTGCCATTTTACTTGCTGAATTCCTGTAGCTGATTTATGGTGATCACAATGCAGTTTTATTTAATTTTTTTTAAATAAGAAGTTTGTGTTTGTCTTAACAGGTCAAATTTTCATTTATCACTGGATCTCTATAGAGATTTAGCAATCTTTATACTTAACTAGATACTTGCCATTATGTGTTTCACGTATTGGGTTGGTATCTTTGTTGTTTACAATCTTCTATAGATTAGAAAAAAATATTTCCAGAAAAGTGACCTCTATGGCAAATGTTAGTTATATATTATTCCATTGGAAAGCAGAACTGCAAAGCTGAAGTCTTTTTCATAGACTCAGTTCTGGACTAAAATATCTTGATGCTGTTGGATCTTTCTTGCTGTTGGATCTGAATGTCTGATGTTGGATCATGAGATTTTTTTTTATAAATCACTTCATTTTGACTTCTAACCATAATCATAACAATAACAATTCACCATAACGTTTTCTTTCATCTCCAATAGACGCACTAAATGATAGTGTAAATGAATTAGAATTTACTTGAGGTCTCAGATGCATTGGAAATGGGTCAACCATGCAGCATAATTTTCTACAGCTTTGCCAAAACTTTCTTCAAAGGTGCTCGGCGGTTTACGGATCAAATCAAGTTTTCATTAAGAAGCATACAATAAAGAGCATTTTCAATTAAAAGTCAAACTTAGATCCTTTTGTAGCTTTACTATTTAATTTTTTATAGGAATTCGTAACTTACCTATGATTGTGATCTAGATTGGAATGCTCCGTTTTTGGTGCAGAAGATACCAGTGCATGAGATGCTAATGCATGAGCGTGCGGACTTAAACCTGGATGTGGAGGCATTAGGCCTGTTGGTGAAAATCGGTAGAGATCACTGAAAAAAAAAAAGAATAAATCAGAAAATCACATAATTTTTATATATGATTGAGTGTACAAAGCTTACAGGAAAGACCATATCCAGGTAACACCGTGATCTGGCAAACATGAAACATATCATAATCAGGGAATGAAGTTGACACTACATATCAATAGTAGCCTTAAAATCAGTAACGAATTACAGTAAAATTTTTGATTTTAGATTTTTGGTTGCAGGCTCCTTGGACATAATGTGATACTGCTTTTAGGAAAAAATTTTCTGGCAATATATATAAAACGACACGGCTGCTGTTCGCCTATTTAATTAAATTGACATAATGTTTATAAAAGTCTAAAAAAATCTCAAACTATAAAAATGTATGAAGAAAATTAAGATAAAATTAATTATTTATATTTCACGCCTACAAAAGGCGTTATTATCAATAAAACTTAAATAGTTAAATTAAAATTTGTGAAAACTTTGATTTTTAATTTTTAATTATTTTTATTAGTATTTAATTTTGGAAGCTATGCATAATTTAAGTTACTCCATAATATAATGCTAAAATTCTTAACATAAGAAGCAAATTAAAATTAAGTAATTTGAAACAAGTACAATAAATTAACAAATTTTTTTAATTTAAAATTAATCAAATTTTTAGATTTAATTTTTGAAATTGTATCGGTCTTTACACAATTTCTTCTATTTATTACTGTTCCATTTTGAGATTATATGTGAGGTTATATGTCAAATTGACACAAATCTCATTATCAAGATATCATAATAATACCTATAATTTATACCAGTCACTGATTCTTTTTTAATCATATCATTGTCAGAAACTGTGTTACCTAAATACCATTGGAGGTACTTGGAGTCTGCTTGGAGAAAGGAGGAGTGATAAAAATACAACCAATATCTGTTGAAAGTACTGGGAATTGCTGGTAAAATGTGTTAGGATTGTATTCACAAGGTTTACATATACACATATTCGAAAAAGCGTACTATAGTAGAAAAAGCTTGTGTGTATACAAGGTGTCCCACCACCTATGAAAGTTCCGGTACTGGGTGATAGAGGACAAAAAAAGAAACAGAAAAGTCCTCTGGCAAAATTTGATTTGGGTCTTAATTTGGGCACAATACTTTGGAATATAGGAACGCAGATACTAAATTGCGTTTTGACATTTATTTTGAGTAATAATTTTGAAAAAAAATTTCAGAAAAAATATTTTCATAAAATTTCATAATGTCGCCGAAGACCATGCCCTTAAGGCTGCTGCTAGAGTGGCGGACACAAAATTGCATAATTTGCATTTGCGCACTACTTCTCCAACTGATTTTATTATTTTTGATGTTAAAAAAAAGCGAACTTGTAATATTTTCTGCAAGTATGTCGACACAAAATATCATAAAGACATCTTAAAAACATAAACACATGATATCGTCGATATGTTATCAAATTTTTGTGCTCAATGAAAATAGGGCTATATCTTGAAACATGTATATTATATTAAAAGTACGAAGCTGCATAAGAAGATTCCACTCTGATATAAAGTGGCAAGGATTTGAAACACATAGCGAGAAAATCGTGAAATTTGAGTTGCAATTAAGTTTTCGCCCTAAGAGTTATGTCCTAGTGGGTACAAAATTTACAGATGTAATTAGAAGAAAAATCAAAGATATTATAAACATTAATGTGGCACCTGTGGACGTGGTGCCAATTTTTGAATTTTTGCTGAGAAGGACCTAGTATTTCACAAATTTTATATCTTTATCTTCATTTCTGCTATGGGCAACTAGATGTCATTCTTATTTAATAGAGCATTACATTACATCTGTTCTAAGAATATAATAAATTTAAGCAGAAAATATAAATATCGATTGAAATACTTTTAAATGTCATCATCCGGTTATCAATTTGTTTAAAAAATTTTTATCGCTAAATGAATAACTTTAGGCACACACTGTGAAATTTCGTGTTATTTTTATCAGGAATTAATTATTTCTCAATATTCCACATTTATTTATATATTTTAATTTATTGTATTATACGCTTTATGTAATAAAATGAAAATATTTGAAGTATTTTCAGTTAATTAGAAGAAACTAACCTTGGTAAGCTGGAACCACTAATAGGCAAACTCGTTGGATAAGGACTTCGAAATCCGGCACTCGTCGGAGAGATGGGGTACATGGTTGGCGTATGCCTAAAAACATATCAATTCAGTAGATGAGAAAACAAAGTTTTTTGTCATATTTCACACAAAATCTATAGCTTATACTTACACTGAAACCTAGATTTGAGTCCCCTAGATTTCTGTCATTCTGAGAAGTTGGGTTGCTCCCAACCCGCTAAGCTCTAGTTCGCAAAGGGAACACTGGAACATACGCCGTTGACTTACGACCTGCACATGCACGCTCCCTTGATAAGTGTCCGCTGACCAACCAAAACGGGACTCAAATCTAGGTTTCAGTGTGTAAATACATATCTATATACATAATTTCAACTGATAACAACCATTTTTCTCTTGGAATGGGATTTTGTTACCATACATAACTAGGTATATGCAGAATGTTCCTTTCAACTGTAACTTTACAAATAATGATAATTCAAAGCTTATGTACATATAGAGAATAAAGATTCCTTGCTTCGAGATCATCGATTAACCTGCGATTTTAATATATTTGATTGAAAAATAGGGAAGTTATGGTTATAATCATAACTTTCCTACTTATATCTAGAGTTTAAGGCTTACTATATTTGAGCTTTAACTATGGGACAACCTCCTAGATGGTGTAGCAATACCATCTACGAAGTGTCAAAATTTGATATTTTGCTTCACTATTTCAGACTATAAAGTTGACGATCCTGGAGTGTCAACCTGATTATCTTTCATCGCATGCTCAAAAAATATTCCAAATTTTTCCGAGCGTTCACAGTGGTATAGCCCCTTAAAATTCAACAAAAATATGAAAAAGATCCCTTAAGAGCAGGTGATACTTTACCATAAGAGCAATTTAGTTTCCGCAACTTTATGTTCGCAATAATAAATATGTTTCACTAAAACTTGGCCATTTACCTCAGTCTGTATTAAACGGAGGTAAATGGCCTAGTTTTAGTAAAAAATATTTATTATTGCAAAGCGGTATGATTACACTTTTTTTTAAAATAGCAATAATCGTCTATATGCATTAAAACATTTCAAAGTTAAATACCCATAAAAGCTGTATTATAGTTTATAGTAATAAACCACTAACTCGATTGTGCGAAAAAAAATTATTTTTTAGTGAAAAATTGATAATAACGTTAGGTATACCGCTTTGTCCCGGCTTCCCCTATAACATTTCGAAAATTCAAAAAAAAAATAAAGCAAATTAAAATTTTAAGCTAAATAACATAATTATTGTTCTTAAAATGTAAAAGAGTCAAAGTATGAAAAATATATCTCTTTTAACACCTTACATGATTTAAATAACTATTTTTTTTTATTTTCTTGAAAAATAAAAAATTCAAATTTTTAGCTAAATATCGCGAGATATAGAGAAAATTATCATAACATAAGTATTGATCTTAAAATGATCTAGAAATTCTCAATTAATCATTTTTTGATAGGATAAGTAATTTTATCTGTATCTCGCATTATTTGGCTAAAAATTTGAATTTTATATTTTTAAAGAAGGTTTAAATATCGAGTGCGAAGCGCATGTGCACTGATGAGAATGTGTTCCTTAAGGTCGATAGAACCTTAAGTAAATAATGTAGTTTTCTTCTTCATTTGAAAATAAAGTAATTTAAATAAAAGTATATAGCAGCGATGAAGGTTGGTAAGCGAATGCAAGCGCGCGAAGTGCGATGAGAATGTGCTCACAATGGCACCCCTAGTTTTTCATCGAATCCTGAGGCACCATTGGCGCAGTACTGTACCGGTTGTTAATTTTCACCTGGGCAATACTGCACCAGTACTTAAATCCAGTACTGAACTAAACCTGACTATCAGTACTGAACAGTGTTATCATCCCAACACTCAGCCAGATCTGCTCCAGTATTGGGCTTCCAGTACCACGCCAATATTGTCTAACTCTAGCCAGTACTGGCACCGTACTACGCCAATTGTATATTTCCTCTTGGGTTCTGAAAACTTAAAATTATTTAATGTTTTATAAAATTACTTTAAAATCTCTTAAAAATTACTTAAAATCATATGAAATCTTTTAATTCCTTAAAATAACTTAATATCCTATGAAATATCGTAAAATCGCTAGAAATTATTTCAAATTTCATTCAATTTCGTAAAATCCCTTAAAAGTCCTGAAAATTACTTTATATCCCATAAAATATCTTAAAATCCTTTAAAGTTTCATAAAATTCGTCAAAATACCGTGAAATCACTTAATATCTTTAAAATCTCAATAAGTTTCGTAAAACCATCTAGAATTCCTTACTATTATTCAAAATTCCATGAAATTAAAAGTTTACTATAAGTAATCTGTTTAATTTCCCAAATAATGTTCAATCATCTTATATATTTTATATATTTATATACACATTTTTTATACTTAATTTATTTTATATATTTAGAAAAATTGTTTACTTCACAAATAATAATTTATTTTTCACTTCAAAATATTATAATTATTTTCATCACTTCAAATTATTTTCTGTCTTTATATAACACCTTATTTTTAACAGCAATTGTCTTGACAACGAAAATAATCTGAAGATAGTTTTCAAATTCGGTGTACCTATTCACACAATTCGCGCAATGTCCAAGTCAATCAGATTTTCGACAACAATGTTTTCAATATATCACTTTTAAGATCATCACTTTAATACATCACTTTTTTAAGATCGGATTGGCCAATGCAAAATGCCCCCCTCCTCCATTTTATGCTAAAAAGTTAAAAAAAAATTCTCATCGTGCGCTTCGCATGCGGCTCGCTTCGCTCGCAAAAATGAGCGCACCTACGGCGCGCGGGGGGGTCGAATATGGTTCGATTGTCGCGCGCTTGTGCCCTGCGGGAAGCTTGCGCCTTACAGGACGCTTGTACCTATATGTTTTTTTTTAAATTACTTTAAATTAAAATTTAATTAAATTAAATTACAGCTTTGAATGCAAAGAAAACTAATTTACTTAAGGTTCTATTGACCTTAAGGAGTACATTTTCATAAGGGCACTTGCGCTTCGTGCTCGTGGTAAACCTCGCGCTCGGCTCTGTTTAACAATATTTTTCATGATTAAAACGAAAACTATTCATCCTATTAAAAAATGACTAAAGGAGAACTTGTAGATCTTTCTAAGACCAATAAGTATGTTTCTTATCATTTTCTCTGCATCGCGCGTTATTTGGTTCAAAATTTGAATTTTCGATTTTTTAAGGAAGTTCAAAAAGTTGTTATGCCTATCCTATAGGGCGTTCAAAAAGAAAAATTTTTCATCTTTAAACTTTTTTTCATATCGTGCTTTGTTTGGCTTCTAATTTAAATTTTCTTTCATTTTTTTTGAATTTTCAAAATGTTGTCTTTCAATTTTTTTTTTTTTTATCCAAAAAAGTCATTAGGAAAAATTGTTCGACTTTTTGAGTACTACGAACATCTGTGCATAGAATGTGTAAATTAAAAATAAGTGGTTTCAAAAATTTTCAAAATACTCTAACTTTTTGAATTTTTATCCAAAATGGCTGGCCAACGAACTTGACCTTCATTTTAGGACACTAAAAGAGTATAATAAAGGATAATCAAATCGGTCAATTCGTTCGAAAGTTCTCGTGGTCACAAACTAAAAATCTACAGACAGACAGACATACACATTCATAAAAACATGTTTTTCGGGTTCAGGGGATCTCAAAACGTGGACATTTGACAAAAACTAGGGGGGTCAAATTTTACACAAATCTAATACCTTCTCTAATGAGATTGTAAAAAAAAAGACTTACCAGGATGCTGCGACTTGCGACATTTCTGGACTAAGCATAGAGTACGGATACTGTCCCGTCGAGAAAGGGTACATTGGAGCTCTAGTAAGACCTGAAATAAATTAAGTGGATTATTTCGAATTTTTTTTCCGTTCGTATTGAACGTACTATAAATACAAATATAAAAATTAGGTGTGGAAATGCAGATCTATTAATAGTAAAGTTAATATTAAAAATTCCGCGCGCGCCAAACTGTAATATTAGGTAATATTTTAGGAATTTTCTAGGAATAATGTATAATACAGTAATACACGAAAATGACTGGGATAGGGGCCTAGTCGGATAAGTATGTATGTGAAAAGTGCCTTTGAGCCTTATCCAACTGCACTTAGTCCTATATGTACGTTAAGAAAAAAAAACTCTTTCATGAAATATTTTGCTTTCTAACCTTGAAGATGACCTTTTAAGGTCAAATTTATGGTTGAAAACATACTTTCAGGCCCAAAAAGAATTCAGTTGATTAAGCTTCAACTTTAGAAGAAAACGCGTACCCGTTCTTGTTGAACAGACTTAAGGCGAATCATTGTACTGTTTCTTGTGTCTCATTGCATTAAAGTCTGCAATATTTGCAATAACACTAATAATAATAATACAATAATTAAAAAAAATATATTTACAAGCTGCTAATACGCCTTAGAAACTTTTTCTTTTGCATACTCGACGGTGATGAGCATTTGGTTCATCAGTCATGAGCCTCCAGCAGTAGTCTGCTAAAGCGTTTACACTCCACTTACCTTGGTATCTCTTTTCGATTTTAGCGAAGTCTTGAAGAAACCTTTCCCCGTGTTCATCACTGACTGCCCCCAAATTTTCTGGGAAGAAGTCCAAGTGCGAGTGAAGAATGTGAATCTTTAGTAACATGTTCACTTTCATTTCCTGAAAGTTCTGCAGCATAGTGTTCACCAGGTGTTTGTAGTTTCTGAATTTTTTATTTCCCAAGAAATTGTTTATAACAGCTTAGTGAAGCTAAAATCAAGGAAGGAGTTTCTCAAGGACCACAAATCCGACAACTGATGTTAGATTGTGATTTTGAAAAAAGCTTGACTGACCTTGAGAGACAAACTTGGTTGTCAGTAAAAGCTGTTATAAACAATTTCTTTGGTGACAAAAAATCCAGAAACGACAAACACCTGGTGAACACTATGCTGCAGAACTTTCAGGAAATTAAAGTGAACATTATTGTATTATTATTATTAGTGTTATTGCAAATATTGCAGACTTTAATGCAATGAGACACAAGAAACAGTACAATGATTCGCCTTAAGTACTTGTAAACCGTCAAATTGACAACTCTGTAGAAAGAGACAAGTTCTCTGCCATGTATCTTTCGAACCGTTAGAGCTGGTACTGTAAATTTTTTTTTTCAATTTTTCTGCATTAAAAAACGAAGAAAATGAGACCACAGTGACTCAAAAATAAAATTTATTCAGTTAAATATTATAAGGATTTTTGTAAAACCATTTTTTTTCGTGTTTTTTTCTAGTTTTTTTTTAATTATCTCAGAAACTATATGAGATATCGAACAAACAAAAAAACCAACAGATTCTGCGTTAAAAAACGCATCGAAATCATGTCTTGTTTTGCGTGAAGAAAATTGTTTCACCCTTTTATCACACAATTTGTGATTTTTTGAAAAAATTTTAAACTAAAAAATCTCAAAAACTTGACATGCTGGGAAAAAATTGATGTCAGATTTGGATTCAGCACAGAAAACTACCATGGAAATGATATATCTCATTCCAACGCCACATATAGGTCATATTTAGTTGACCAGTGTAATCTTTGTGTAATTCTTAGGATTTTTTTTTTTGAAAATTGAAGGATTTTATAGAATTTTTAACACTTTCAGGTATTTTATTTAAAAAATGAGTAGGGGTAATCGGTACAGTTGTTGGCCCCCCCACAGTCATTGGCCAGCGTATTG
>CAJFCP010026097.1:29560-41306 GCA_904066005.1 Synergus itoensis
TCCACGCAAAAAATAATGTTTAATCAAGGCCCGAAATTCTTCCTTATCCATTTTTACAACAAATATCAAAACTTTCTGACTTTAAAATCACTTTAGCGTCACTGCCAAGTGCCAATCTATCCGAAATTGATCGTGTATTCGACTGAACGTTGGTATTTTAAAACTGGTGGTACCATCTCTTGGAGGCCGGGAGCATCTTGAACCACCTAGTAGATGACAAGTTTGCAAATACGAGACTGAACGCGCGCTTCCGCGTGCGGGTTGACTTTATTTTTAATTTAAGCGATTTTGTACAATATAAAGATTTAAAATTTCCCGCGTCGCACAGTGTTCCGGATCGGTGTTTTTTTGTTCAAAATCGGCTACAGCCTACAATTCTCAACCGATTTGGACGTTTTTTTTTTTTTAATATTTGGGAATAGTTGTACCAGATCGTCTATAGAATGGATTTTTGAATTGAAGCATGAATAATTATTTATATAAATAAACAATCAGGAAAAATTACACTTTTTGAGAATGTGATTTTTTTTCTCCGAATGTAAGACTATCATAATACAACTGGACTTTGGAACCAATGTTGGTACTCATAAGGAACATATACAATTAATTTTAGTTTGAAGCTAATTGTTATAAACAAATTATATAAACAAATGCATGGATGAGATGCTCAATGGCACAAAAAATTTTTTTTTGGTTGAAAATGCTGAAATATCAGAATAATGCTCATAACAAACAATGACCATATATTAACAATTACTATTGTTATAAACAATTTTAATAAACAATTTGAATTTTTTTTCATTTTGTCATATAAATATGTTGCTTTTCTTATCCAATGGACGTAAAATATGTTTGAAACAGATTATTTAAAATAAAAAATTGTATTAAATATTTCTTATTGTTTATAACGAGAATTATAAACAAATTCCAAAATTAGTCATTTTCACTTACGAAAAAATTTTTTTTCAACTAAAACATTCTCTAGACAACCGAACAGTAATATTTCAATACCAAATAATTTAAATATGTGAATAGTTACTATTGTACTTTCTAAAATACTGTCTGAACCCTTCTTTTTTCTCGTATCTTAAATCTTTTATTTAAACAAAACTATCAGTTTTTGCTAAAAATGAGACACTAGTCCCCCTTTTTGCAATCGAGAGACCGATCTCGATGGAAGGACCCATCAAACAATGTATTTTTGCAAATTTGTCATCTAAAGTAAATCGTGAGGTGGGAGATTCGAGTGATTCCATAGATTTCACGTCTTTTTTGTGTTTTTTTTTTTCCATTTTTTGTTCCAGTGCTCCAACAGCCTTAATATCCAAAAGTTATGGAAATAACACAAAATGAGAAAGTTCAACTTCGGGAACTCGTTCAAAAAAACTTTTCTAGTTCACTTTAGCCACGTGGAAAGATTCTACGGAAAGTGTTCTACGGAAATTCCATATGGTAAATCCGTCACTGACCATCAAAGTGTTAATTAATTTGACTTAAAAATTCATTCAAAACCATAATTTCCTGAGGAAGATGTTGTCCGCACACCTGGTGAAAGCATTTGACTTCAGTAGTTCAAGGTGCCCCTTTATTAGTACCAAAACTCAATGGCAAGCCTATCTTTCTCGACGATGATGTTGGTTTTTGTACCCGGTGAAAGTTTTTTTCGTCAGGTCGTCAAACTGTCGATTAATTTGACTTAAAAGTTCATTCGAAACAATAAATTTCTGAGGAAGATGTTGTTCGTACATCTGGTGGGAGAATTTGACGTCGAGAGTTCATTTCCGTATGGAAATTCCGTAGAACACTTTCCGTAGAATCTTTCCACGTGGGATGATTATTTTGAAATGCTGTTTCCTGGAATTTTAACTTGCATTTTTCTTTAAATATATGTGGTTTGTCATTTGATTTGTAGAGTCCGAGGCTTAATTCTATATCAACCAACGCTTTCTTGTCTGATCTATTCACATTTATGAAAGATTCTACTACTATAATTTAAATAGCGTGTGATATTTCAGTTGTCGGTTTATCATGAAAATTTCCCTTTAATTATTATTTTAAGATTCAAAGTAGCATGATTAAAGAAAGTCACGCAACGGCTGTCAAATTGTGAAAGAGAAAGGGGCAAGCGAGAGAGAGATAGAGATAAGAGGGGTGTTCTGCCTTGAGAACAGTTCTATAGGCTATAGGCAGAAAAAGAGGAGAGTTTGTGTAGAATGTAGTAATAAAAACCATTTGTGGACCACATTGTGAATGCTATTCAAATCATTATTGCAAGCTTGCTGATACTCTAATCAAGCCACTCATCCCTTAGATCTTCTTCTCCTCGTTAGCATTAGTTTTATGTTTCAGACAAATTTAGTTTCTATCTGTTATTTTTCATCTGAATCTATCTTTGAAATAATAATTGTATATTAGAATAATTAGATTGTTAGAACATGTAAAATACTTGTAGAACCATATTCTAATTTGTTACCACTACATGAGGAAGCATAATTTACAACTTCTTTTTACAGAAATCGACTGGATATTTTTCGTAAATATTTCTAATGAAATAAATTTAATAAAATTTTTTTTTTTTTACTAATTCGTAAATGAAAATATGAATGTCTTGTGATGTAATAAATATAAAAAAATAGCTGTGAAGTTATATCAACTTTTGTGCTCATTCAATAAGCACTTTGCTTTCTCATAGAGAAAGCATTAATCAGTTAATCAAATGTATTAATATTAGGTCACCTGATTCGTGTCAACACAAAAAAAGTTTATTTTTATTTTCATCAGCTTCAAATTCTTATTATTTGAGAAATTACAGTTGAAAAATTGAATTTTTAAAAAATAATTTTTTATAACTTTCTTATTTCTCAATGAAATGCATTAATGATGTAGGTCAATCGATTCATCTCGACAGAAAGAATATTTATTTTCCTTACGTCAGGTCAAAATTTTGATTATTTGAAAAGTTATAGTTGAAAAATTAATTTTTGAAAATACAATTAACCATAACATCCTTATTTTTTAATGAAATGCATTAATCATATAGATCAATCGATTCGTCTCGATGAAAGGAATCTTCATTTTCCTTACATCAACTTTAAATTTTGAATATTTGAGAAGTTATAATGAAAAAATGAATTTTACGAAAATTATAAAAGTACACGAAACTTGTAAAATTTAATATTTTGGTAAACCATTGTAAAAAAATTCAACTTGGTAAATAGTGGAATAAATATGCCAAATTTCATCAATTTATCTATACGTGTTCTACAGATATTGCAGGATCGTTAAAAGCGTGACATACATACAAACACACATCATACATACACACACATCCGGACAATTTTTCAGGACATCATATTAGATATATTCCACTTAAAATATGTTCAAAAAAACCTTTCTTTAGAAACTGGATTTTTGTCACCACTACAAAGCTTCCTCTATGAGGAAGTAATAATAAAATATCATCTTTGCTCACCAACTGCATTTCTCATTCGGTATTTCTCACCCAAAAAAATGTTATATCAATGTCAAGTGGTTAGACTGGGGTATGCCGAGGCGCATGAATATTCCTCAAATTTTACTTTCCTTAATACAGTCTGTACAACAAGAGCGTGTTCGCGATATTTCGAAAACTATTGGAGATTTTTGAACGTTTTTTTTTTTTTTAATTAAAGGACGTTCAAAGAACTAATGCGCTTTTATGATGCCGCTTTAGTACCGCTCGAAACGTCCCAGAGAACGCACGCGAGTGAAAAAGAGTTCCGTTTACGCTAAACTATTTGAAGCCGTCTTCTTGTGTTACAATCCAAAAGGACCAAAAATGTCCGTCACAGCGGCTGCTAAATACTTGAGAAAGTCAAAGTCGTTCATTGTGAAGTGGGTTGAGCGGTATAAAGCCGATGGAACTGTCGACGATCTTCCTGAAAGAGGCAAATCTGGAGTAACAACCAGCAAGGAGGATAAAGCGATCGCGTGCAGCTATTCAAGCGTATCCCTACTTTAGGATTGCGAGATGCCAAGGCTATACTAGCCAACAAGGGAGTCTACATTAGTATCAACACCATTCGATAGCGTTTGGCTGAATCGAAGATAGAGTACCGTACCACGAGGCAAAAACCTCTGCTCTCAAAAACCCATAAAAAAAACGAAAGGTCTGAAAATCTGCTGAAAATCTCGACCCTGACTGGTCGAATGTCATTTTTTCTGATAAAGCGTTGTTCTGGATGTGGGTTCCCATAAAGTATGCCTGGTTTACCGCCGGCAGTAGATTTCTTTAGCGAACCTTTAAACATCAAGTGAAGGTCCATGTTTGGGGATGCTAAAAAAAATTGGTGAAAATCATGCCAAAAAGGTGCCAGGCCATTCTGGACAACGATGGGGACTGGTCCATTTATTAAGTAATTGCGCATTAGTCTTTTAAACGTACTTTAATTAAAAAAAAAAACGTTCAAAAATCTTCAATAGTTTTCAAAATATCGCGAACACGCTCTTGTTGAACAGACTCTATATTTATTTTACCAAAAGTCATTTAACTAAGTAGCAATTTGATACAATTTTGATATTTCCAAATTACTGATTCCGCTCTGTTGAAACAGTCCATTTCATCGAAATTACTTATAACAGAAATCTGATTATTCGAAAGAAAAAAATATTATTACATATGTTAAAGGAACATTTAAGTATTATTTATATTTCTTTGAATTTTTTGACTTATTCATGCCAATTTTCGATATTTATTTAGTGCTTGTATTGCTAAAATAACTGTTAGGATGTATGTATTCTTTGAAAATTTGTAATTCAAAATGTTTATTAATTTAAACTTATTTTCCCCCATTTTAATGTTTAACGAGATACGTTCCCCTATTTCAATGTACAGCGAGACTCATTTACCAATTTGTAATGTTTAACAAGGCGGCCTATTCCTCTATTTTTCATACTTTACGAGACCAAATCCCTTATATTTTTATGTTTAACCAGGTGGTCTATTCCCCTGATTTCATAATGCGTTCCCCTATTTCTGCAACCCGTTTGCTTAATTTCTGTAACTCATTTATTTATTATAATTTTTTATTCTGAATTCAATCTAATCAAAACTTTATTGTTCCCTTTATTATTTCTTTTTATTGTTGAAATTTCCTTTTGAAACAATAATTTATTGTTAATTCTTCTTGTACTTATAAACTAGGTTTGCCAGATGCACTACTTTGGTAGTAAATTTACTACTTTTTCGTGTGCCTACTACTTTACTACTTTTTTGAAAAATTTACTACTTTTGACTGAAAACCTGCTTTTTTTTATTTTTTTTTTTAGTTTTTTATCATTTTTTGAAGACACGTTCTCTACTCTATGACCTAGAGAACAGGAGGACTATCTCGAATGGAGGGGGTAAAGTAATGTTCAACGATGCCTTCCTCTATTTTGCAACGACCCAACCCTGATTTCCATAGGATTCTATTGAAAACAGGATTGGGCCGTTACAAAACAGAGCCCAAGTGGAAATTACATGGTTAAGCCGATACTTACAACCGGCACGGTACTGTACCAGTTGTATTGTGCCAATATTGGGTAGCCAAAGCTGGCGTAGTACTCACTTTACCATTGGATCAGTACTGTACCAGTGCTGCAATACTCTAACAATACTGCACCAGTACTGCACCAGTACTGCACCAGTACTTGAAATCAGTACAGAAACAAACCTTGCTAATCAGTACTGAACAGCGTTATCACCCCAACACTCAGCCAGATCTGCGCCAGTACCTCTTCCAGCACCACGCCAACGTTGGCCAGTACTGGCACAGTACTACGCCAATTGTAAATTTCCACTTGGGAGGAAGGCATCGTTGAATATTACTGTACTCTGCTGGAAGTAAAGAGACAGAAATCCTATCACTTTCTATCTCTTTCTATCCCTAAGATAAAAAGGGATAAAGATTGTATATCTCTTTCTATATCTCGCCTATACCCGCATATCTCTTTCTATCTCCATATTAATCCACGTCCACGCCTATCTTTTTGAATCTCCTTTTTTCTATTCCTTTTTATCTCTTGTTTATCTACATCCATGCCTATCTCTTTCAATCCAGACTTATCTACCTCTTTCAATCTATTTTCTATTCCCGTCTATCTCTTTCTATCTCCTTTCCAATCAAACTTTACTCTATCTCTTTGAATCCGCACTTCTCTATCTCTATTTACCTCTCGCCTATTACAGTTTATCTCTTTCTATCTCCTTGTTACTCAAAATCGCTCCTATCTCTTTCAATCGTCTCTTCTCTATTCCTTCATATCTTTTGCCTATTCTAGTCTATCCCTTTCTATTTCATTGCCAGTCTCAACTCGCTTCAATCTCTTTCAATCTCGATTGCTCTATCCCTTTCTATTTCCATCTCAATCCACATCCACGTCTATCTCTTTGAATCCACACTTCTCTATCTATATCTATTTATTGCTTAACACAGTCTATCCCTTTCTATTTTCATGTCAAACTCAATTCGTTCCTATCTCTTTCAATCTCTACTTCTCTATTCCTTTCTATCTCATACCTGTTCTTTCGTCTATACCTTTCTATCATCTTGTCAATAAAAATTCGCTCCTATCTCTCTTAAGGGAGGGTCCTCATCAGTTAGCTTCAAAAAATCAATTTTTTTTTTGCTTTAATCGTTAAAATGATTATCCAAGAATATTTTTGCAAAGTTCTAGAGTCCAATTTAAAGTAGTTTAGGAGTTACAGTTCCGCGAAGAGGCTCGCGTCGAGCTAGCGCGAGCGAGGGCGCGCGCCCCCCATATTTCGCGAAGGTATATTTCCTTGAATGTGTTCCTGGAACCCATTTAGGAAGCAGAAGGATTACTATATGGACCGGGTATAGCTGATTAACATCTTATGGCTGTAAGTTTCCTTCAATTTAACTTTTCTTCTACTGAAAACTTTGAAGCCCATTTCCCGAAAACCATGTTTTTCAAAACTGCGTGCACGATTACAAAAAAACTATATGACCTATGCATATTTAAAATACATGGTTTTTTAGATAATTTGATTGTGCATAGATTGAACCTAAAAAATCTATGAAAAAAAATTTATTTCACAATGATATTAACGAATTTACTGCTAAAAAAAAGCCGAAAAATCGAGTACTTCATTAAAAAATCGTTAAAATATTTAAATTTTAACTTTTTTATCACCATGAAGGTTCATGTTCTGCGGAAAAGCGTTCCGAATAAGAAAGTATTTAAATTTTTTGTTTCAGGTGAAAATTACGGACGGAATGATGCACGCAGTTTGAGTTGTCTGCGGCGAGCTGCTGCGCGGGATCGCTTATAAATCCGCCATTTTGATTTTGTTTACATTCAAAAAAATTTTTTTTGTAATATAAATATATGATTACAAATACGCGAAAGATCATTTGTTTCTCTTGTTGTTTTCATGTAAATAAAAAATCCTAAAAAACCACCTTTTTTGTGAGCCACTGATGAGGACCCCCCCTTAATCCCCACTTTTCTATCCCTTTCAAACTCAAGCCGATCCCCATCTATCTTTTTCTATCTCCTTGTAAATCTACATTCACTCCTATGTGTTTAATTCAATCCGTTAATTTCTATCCCAACCTAGTTCTAAACCTATCCCTTTCAATGTCTTCTTCTAAGTCTCAGCTTAACTTTTTTCTATTCAAATCAATCTTTGTCTATTTAATTTCGGTTCAAATATTTAATTAAAAAAATTATTTATTATTTGCAATTATTTAAGGGCATATGGGAGGCGTGACCATAGCCATATACACTACTCGTCAGAAATATGAAACCATCTATTTTAAATTATCTTTTATGTTCTCTTAAATTTAATTTTTAATTATATCAAAGATTACATTTCTTCTTTCAAGTAAGTTAAAGGCTATCAAAATTCCGCTTAAAATTTACCCAGGATGTAGTGACTGTTCCATTTTTTAAGAAGATATTACAAAATATGTTAAATCACAATGTTTTATGAAAATATCAATAATTTATGAAATAATGAATATTTTTTTTTAATTTCTTGGGCTTATTTTAAAGCTAAATTTCTATAAAATCTGACAATTATTTCTCAGCATTGTACAAGGGCTTAAATTTGGATTTAAAGTACGTGAAAATTTTAAAATCATTTCCTGATTAGTAGAAAAATAATAATAAAAATCAAGTGAAAAGATAGGGATTGATAAACATAAGAGATAGATAGGGATAGAGCTAGATTGGATGAGTGATATTGGTTTTTACAACATAACTCTTAAATCCTTCGTTAGCTCAGTGGATTAAGCGCTCGACTGTGGACTCTCGATGCACACGGGTTCGCGTCCCTATAGATGTAGATTTTTCAGTGCTATATGCGTTAGTGGTAAGATTAGAATAATATTTATGTACAAAATATTGTATTTATAAAATTAATATGCGTATTTAAAATAATAAAATTAATAAGTTAATAAGGGAGAGATAACTGTAGGGATAGAAAAGGATAACAATTTCTTGCAAAGGAGATAGATTTAGGGATAGAAAGAAATTAAAATTTTTTCTGCGTAGAGATAGACTGAGAGATAGAAAGAGATAGCGTTTTGGGGATGCTAGAGATCCTCAAGGTAGAGTTGAGACACGGGGTACTCCAATTCTGATTGGTGCTGCTGAACTGGAACCCGCTATTCGAACACTGGCGGGATTTTCAAATCAAGTGTTTGTTCCATGAGAGATTTAATAAAAAATAAAGAGAATGGCATTAAAGTAAACATTTAAAATAAACGAAATATGATTAAAAATCATTTTGAGGCATATATATTATACAAATTTTAATAAATAATATTGGTTAAGGGCGTTGGATAAAGAGAACTTAGAAACTTTTTGGTTGCCCCCCCATTATCATTACGGCCCTGTCCCCATATTTATTTTCGAAAGTATATTGTAGGATAAATAAAGAAAACTTACCAAGTGTTTGGGGTCTGATGGAATCTTAGAATCCATCTAATAAAAAATACATCGCCTTTTTTATGAGAAAATGTATATAATGATGGAAAATATACATTTTCTGAAACGTTGACTCTAACACTGATGAACACCGAGCAGTGACAAATGTCGAGAAAAAGAGATGGCGAGTGCGAAACACACGACTTCAATAACATGAAGCTAAATTTCATAAACCGATGCGAAATGTACCTAACAAACACTTCCAATTTTTTTGAGAAGTATACGACTGACGATGACAGATGAAGAGGTTGGAGGGACACGGGTAGTCTATTTAGCAGCACTCTCACGAGGCGATAGTTGTCACTTGTTGTACTAGAAAAATACCCAATTTTTATCCGTAATTTATCTTTTTCATCAAAAATAATTTTACTACATGTCGGAAAAAGTAAAAATTTTCTTTATAAATATGTATCCTAAAAATTATTTATACAGAAATGCAAAGATGAATTATTATTTACAAAGTTATTTACTAAGTTCACAACTCATTTATAAAACGCGCTGCTAAATAGACTACCCGTGTCCCTCCAACCTCTTCATCTGTCATCGTCAGTCGTATACTTCTCAAAAAAATTGGAAGTGTTTTTTAGGTACATTTCGCATCGGTTTATGAAATTTAGCTTCATAGTTATAAATTTCATTATGTTGAAATTTACCACAAAGAGAGTTTTTTTTATTTAGTGCCTGTGTTGTGTCTAAAAAAAATCATTGAAGTCGTGTGTTTCACACTCGCCATCTCTTTTTCTCAACATTTGTCATTGCTCGGTGTTCATCAGTATCAAAAAGTGACTGCTATAGCCTTGTGAGAGCGCTGCTAAATAGACTTCCCGTGTCCCTCCTACCTCTCTTCATCTGTCATCGTCAGTCGTATACTTCTCAAAAAAGTTGGAAGTGTTTTTTGGGTACATTTCGCATCGGTTTATGAAATTTAGCTTCATGGTTAAAAATTTCATTATTTTGAAATTGACCACAAAGAGAGATTTTTTTATTTAGTGCCTGTGTTGTGTCTAAAAAAAATTATTGAAGTCGTGTGTTTCACACTCGCCATCTCTTTTTCTCGACATTTGTCATTACTCGGTGTTCATCAGTACAAACAGTGACTGCTATAGCCTTGTGAGAGCGCTGCTAAATAGACTTCCCGTGTCCCTCCTAACTCTCTTCATCTGTCATCGTCAGTCGTATACTTCTCAAAGAAGTTGGAAGTGTTTTTTAGGTACATTTCGCATCGGTTTATGAAATTTAGCTTCATGGTTAAAAATTTCATTATTTTGAAATTGACCACAAAGAGAGTTTTTTTATTTATTGCCTGTGTTGTGTCTAAAAAAAAAATCATTGAAGTCGTGTGTTTCACACTCGCCATCTCTTTTTCTCGACATTTGTCGCTGCTCGGTGTTCATTAGTGTTAGTGTCAACGTTTCAGAAAATGTATATTTTCCATCATTATATACATTTTCTCATAAAAAAGGCGATGTATTTTTTATTAGATGGATTCTAAGATTCCATCAGACCCCAAACACTTGGTAAGTTTTCTTTATTTATCCTAATACAATATACTTTCGAAAATAAATATGGGGACAGGGCCGTAATGATAATGGGGGGCACCCAAAAAATTTCTAAGTTCTCTTTATCCAACGCCCTTAAACAAATACATTTTACAGGTTAGTTAGAAGCAAAAAGCTTTGGTTCTAGAAGGTTATAGATATAAATAAAGTAAAAATAAATTGTAGAAAAGATTTAAATGATGAAATTTCATAAATTCATATTCTGAAAATATTTGAAAAATCATTTTTAAGAATCATAAATCAATTTATTTTTTTAACAAATATAAATAAAGAACATTCTTTCAGAGAAATAAAAGAAAAATTAACATTAGTGAAAATATATTTTTATTTAACACTTAAAAACGATATAGATAAATAAGAAATTTAAAATGAGCAATTTGTTTCAGACAAAACCCGTTTCTAGACGAATTATTGCAACATATAATATAGCAATTATTCTCCGGAAGGAGAATATTCTCGGAAATATTCTCGAGAATATTACCAAATTTTATATGACCGAGAATTTTGCATCTCTAGTTGATATGTAGAGAATTGAATATTAAAATTGAAAAAATATGATTATACAATGTTATAAATTAATGAAATATATCAGACATTGAATACTAACATTAGTTGAATATTTTCAATTAAATTTTTTCTTTTTTTTACATTAATTTAGTATGAAAACTATTTCGAAATATTCAACTATTCAATATTGACATTTCGAAATATTTCGAATATTTTGAAATATTTAACTATTCAATATTGAAATTTTTTGCTTTCTTTATTGCATTGAATAATCATCTTTTAAAAATATTCAATTTTCTATATAACTCTGTGCATTTTTATTCATTTTGCTTCCTCATAGAGGAAGCTTTGTAATCGTTACATTTTCCAATATTTTTAAAATGGTTTAATTAAACTTTCCTCACGTGATAAATGTCTAATACAACATTCTAATTAATTGTCCGGATGTATGTATGTATGTGTGTATGTGTGTATGTGTGTGTGTGTGTATGGATGTCGCCATTTTTTGTCGCCCTATTAACTTAAAGACAGTTGTAGATAAATTGATGAAATTTGTAGGGTATATTGGCACCACCAATATCTTAAAACGTGCAAAAGGATTTTTCAAAATATTGAATTTTAAAATTTTTATGTAGATTTTGAATTTTTGTAAAATTGATTTTTCATTATTTGAGAAGTTATAGTCGAAAAATCAATTTTACAAA
>CAJFCP010026097.1:81521-106752 GCA_904066005.1 Synergus itoensis
CCCAAAAAGGCCAAAAAATATGAGATATTGGAAATACAGTAAAACTTCGTTAGTACGTACCTCTATAAGACGAATTCCTCTATAAGATAGATTCAGTAGCGTTCCCCTTCAAAAAACCTCTATAATACGAATTTTCACATGCAAAAATGAAACCTCTATAACACGAATTTGAAATCTATCGCTCGAACCTCTATTGTACGAATTTTCATTCTTCACAACCTCTATAATACGAAATTTATCACTCAAATTTCTGTAGTACGAATTTCCATCTCTTCCTACCTCTATAATACGAAATACAGCGAGTTGGAATTTATTATCTAGTCACACGTGTATTTGTCATTTGAGATTTTGTGCACGTTAAGTAATTAATAATGGACTCTATAAAGCGAAAGCAGGCTCTAAGTTTAAAAACTAAAAAAGAAATCATTGATACAGTGGAAAAAGTTGAAAAGTCTAAAAAAAAAATTGCCGCGGATTTTCATATTTCAACAAGTACTTTGTCTACAATTTTAAAGAATAAAAAAACTATTTTGAAAGATATATCACAAGGAATCAATCCAAGCAGAAATAGAAAACGAGAAGCCGAGTACGAAGCTGTCGAGAGTTGTTTACTAACATGGTTTAAGCAAGCGCGTGATCGAAATATCAGCATTAACGGTACGATTTTGAAAGAAAAGGCAGAGTTTTTCGGTAAGAGTTTAGGCCATGAATTTTGTACCAGTAATGGATGGTTGCAAAAGTTTAAAAACAGACACAATATTGTATTCAAGGCATTTCATGGAGAAAGCAATAGTGTAAGTGATGATGTTTGTAGTGAGTGGAAAAATAAACTAGCTTAAGGGGGTAGTCTGGTTTAGAATGCTCAAAAAATCGATTTTTTTTTATAGCTTAAATCTATTCCTAATATATCTAAGAATATGTACGTAAAGTTATAGATGCTGATTTGCAGTATTTTTAAAGATACAGCAATAAATGTGGTCGGGTGTCAAGCAAGCATATGCGAACGGTATAAACTTTGAAGCGCGTTTTCTCGAATTTACGTTTTTTTTTTTTTTATTGCTTAAATCAATTCCTAATATATGTAAGAATATGTATGTAAAGTTATAGATGCTGATTTTCAGTATTTTCAAAGATACAGCAATAAATGTGGTCGGGTGTCAAGCAAGCATATACGAACGATGTAAACTTTGAAGCGCGTTTTCTCGAGTTTTCGTTTTCACGATTTTTCTAAATTGGCGAGCACGATTGAAAGAAAACTAGACGACCAATCAAAACGAGTCAAAATTCATTATCTTCAGTATTAAATTCTCTTCTATGTGAACTAAGAAAATTAATGAAAAAAAAAATTTAAACAACTTTTTTAGCAAGTTGAACTGAAAAAAAAAACAAAAAAAAAACACTTTTTTCATTCAAACTCGCGAAAAATTTTTAATTTCACAATTTCTTCGTAATTTTCTTAGTTCACATAGAAGAAAAATATATGAGAATTAAAATTTTCGTTGAAATTTTTGTTTCAGACGAAAATTACGAGCTCCATCTTGCTCGCCGATTGAAGACTCCACGTACAGAATGTTACACACATGTGTATGCAAATTAACTGTTTTTCAATATTTTTCACTGAACAAATTTTTTTTAGAGTGTTCAAATATGCATTAAAACATGGTAAAAAGGCCGCTAGACTTGCTAATTTTTTTCTGTCTTAAACAAATTCTCGAAAAAACGCTTATTTTAGACCTTCTAAACCAGACTACCCCCTTAATGGATCTCATCCGAAAGGGTATATCGTAGTACAAGCAAATACAATATTTGGTGATCCCATCAGGTAGCCCTGTTTTTGAATTGTTATATGTATAGAAAAATACTAAAATTCATTAAAATCTTGATACTTTTTATGAATTCTTAAAACGTATTTTAAATTCAAACTTGACAAACCACGGGATCGATTATGTGAATTCTCGCTTTTTGACTTTCGCTTTTCGTTTTGCACTTTTCGCTTTTTTTAAATTCACAACTGCAATTAGCTTTGATGTTTAAAGTATGATAATGGGAGTTACAAGGTTTTACAATGGTAATAATCATTTTAAAAATTGATTTTACTGTAATATTGACGTTTTAATTTATTTATCAGCAAATTACTTTTTTTTTAATTTCGCAAAGGGTTTGTAAATAAGGATTGGAAAAAGGTTTTGAAAGAGGTTGTTTTTTTAAAAAAAGGTTAAAAACAGGGTGGGAAAAGCAGTTTAAAAGTACATAAAAAAATAAATAAATAAAAAGAAATTTAGAAAAGAAAGTTGAAAAGATGATTACAGTTGGAAAGGTGGAAAATTGGGTGGGAAATAATGTAATAAACGAAAACTTCTCATAAACATTGAGTATTAAAACATATTATGTATTTTTTAAATCTTTTATGGATAATGTCTTACTTTAATTTGCAATTTATACTTGGGTCCTGACGTAATCGCATAACCCCTTAAAAAAAACTTTTACCATGCCTTATACAATCGACTTTTTTCTTATAGGAGAACTGTTTTCTTTCTTTCTACATCTCTTTTTTACCTACAGTGCCTGCGGCGCACTTTAATTCGCTGATTAGGCGGGATGGACAAGGAGCGGAAAATAATCGAGCTTACAGCTTCACATTTTTCAATCCTCTTCCTTCCACGGTTGTTCCTTTCACCGTTCTACCCTAACACTGGCATGACGAGATGGGTACTCAGATACTTCGTAACTTCTACAGTAACCCCAAGCAATAGCAATTCCGTGTCTTCGTTTTCCTTCGGTTCTCTCTCTCTATCTACTCTTTCCGGGCTTTTTCATTCTTTCTCATTTTAAAACCTTGAAACGTCGTTGTCGTTATTCTATAGCGAACTGTCTTTCTGATTCTCAATGTTGATTCTATTCAAGCTAAAACTTGAATATTTTTCTGGTTAAAGTTTTTTTTCTTATAAGTATTCAGTCTATATCTGTTAATTTATCCACATTATGGTGCCTCAAAAGATTTGGCGAAAAAGCAACTGTGAATTTTTTTCAAGGTGTGCACGTGTATTACGATTTGGGGTTTCGGGATGTTTGAGTCGGTTCTTGTTTATCAGGTCAAGTCAAGTGTTCGGGATGTTCGAAACGGTTCGGGTTTGTCGATAATGTTGTAGTATTATACTTTTATTGTTCATAACTTTTGGAAAAAATTTTTTTTTCACATCCGAAATTCGGAAAACTCTTTTTTAATATAAAAGCTGTAATAAAATCCATATTACGGCTTAAAACAAAATTAAGTAGCCAACTTGAAAGAATCCAACCTAAATAAAAAATTCAACGACAAAGAAAAAAAAAATGGTAAGTAGGAAAAAATTTGGATATTGGATATTTTATGTATTATGAACGCAGAATAATAAAAATTGATAATGATGTTATCAAATAATATAAAAGCATTTACAGAAATCAGTAGCTTGAGTTACATATGTTAATAAAAATATTCTACAAATTAATAAAGACGCTAAAAAAAATTGTAAGCTTCAGTTGAAGAAATTGTAAATCACAATATTAAAAAATCTGAATAGCTCCGCTAATCTCTCGAGGTGAGCCGAATTTGCCGACCGTAGCGCTCACGATGTGAAAATGTGAATCGGAGAACTTTGTGTTTGCTACTAAGCACCAAGTCGTTTCTCACAAGTGCAAACATTTTCATCAATTACTATACATATAAGGAATCTTCAAACCAACGTGATCAAGGAATCTTCTCTCAACGTAATTTGCATGCGATGCGTCTGTTAGATGTTTATGTGTGCGTACTATGCATTTGCATATAATTTAAGGTTAAGTTAGTATAGTTACCTCTACGAATGTATGTTCATAATGTGCGTATTTATGTGTTATAATTGTGCAGTGTGAGTTGACAGAGATTCACGACGGGTTACGAACTTGTTTTTTTTTTCTTTTTTTTTCGAATGACTCATAATTTTTAGTCTAGTCTTTAGCAAATTTCAGAATCCTTTCTATTACTTTCTGATATAAATACCCGATTTTCCTAAATCGTAAAAGATTATACTAAATTGTAATATCAATTTTAACGTATTCTGTTACTAAATTTCTTTCAATGATGTATCATGGGAAGAAAGCAAAAAATCGTGCTGAAATTTCGTGAAAACTATCTGCGACAACCTCATTAATACATAACACTAAAGTTTTTTAATATTTTGAACACCCTATAACCAGCAATTTAATTTTCGATAAAAATAAATTATTTTTTATATGTGAGAGAATATGTTATTAAATTTTCATTCTAAAAGATTGACGCAAAGTATGAAGGAGCATCATGGAGTATATAAAAGTGTGATCATAATTCAGGTAGCTGAATCTACATTATAAAATAGGGCGTATTTCTTCATTATATGCAATGAAACAAATACGCACTTCCAGACGCGAGAGCTTTCTATCTTCGCTTCGCGGTTTTTATGCTAAATAATACGAGCAGTCTGCTAGAGGCCCATTAAAAACTTGCAATTAGCATTTAATATATAAACCCTTAAACAGAAACAAAGTGAAATGCCTAATGAAAAGACCTTTTAGATCGAGTAAATGCCTTTCAGCCATGAAGCGCCCGAGCGTGCAATCTCGCGGTTTAAATGAAACTAACCCCTGATTGGCTACCCGAGTTACTCCTCTTTATTCCGTCTTTTTCGTTCATAGACTGCACAGAAGATGTATTCATCTAATTCGGAAGAATTTCAAGTTTCGCTTGGATTTATTTCGGTACTATTGCCTTTGTCAATTTCTCTTGTGTGTAACTTAATACTGCAGTAAACTGCACAATTAATATTCTTTACTATTTACTCATTTACATTGCCTGTAATATATCACTTTATAGGATAATATTTAATTGAAGTAAAATCAATTTTTTTGTAAACCAAGTATAGTCAATCGCACCATAAGATCTCTTTACCCACACGGAGAAAAATGGATATTCAAGCTTAATATCTTGGATATTAAGTATCTTGGATCTTAGTATCTTGGATACTCAACTATGTGACAGTAGGGTGGTTCAAAAATGCATGGCAAACATTTTTTTGATGCTAGAAAGTCTCTATCCCCCAAATTTTATTCGAAATCCGAAAAAAGAAAGGTCATATATTTTTTTTTTAATTTTGTAAAATACAATTCTGAAAAACTCATTAAGGGCATGTACATAGTAATTACCATAGGAGCAAATTTAAATAACCCCGTTTTTTTTCACAATTTTTAATTTTTCAAACAAATAATAGTGCACAGACGTCCACAGTGGGAAAAAAGCACTTAAGGGGTTAATACCAAAGTTTTCACCTTTTTTTTAAGAATTTTTTTTCAAATTAAAATTTATATTACAGATTCTAACTTTTCACACATGAATATAGATATAAAACACTATTACAAACCATTTTTTTTATTTTTAATGACAAATCCGGCTGGTATGGCTGCCTGAAGTTTCGCATTTTAAAAACTGGTCGCCATGATTCAGAAAAAACTATTGGACCGATCGGGCTGAAATTTGGATATGTTATTCTACACATATGTCTTCATCGTATGAACCAAAATCATAATTATTGAATAATATTTAACCCTTTTTTTAAACAATTTACGATTAAAAAAAATGTGAAAACTTTAGTAGGGGAGACCGGGGCTAGTTGGCCAACGGGGCAAGTTGGCTAATGCCCTTTTTTTAAACAACGGTAATGTTAACAACCTCACCACGCATAGTGTAAGTGTATTAAGTTGTGCAAAGACTTCCGATGTGATTTCATTGCATTTCGCAGCCTTATGTCGAAAATATCATTGAAAAACTGCTTTTGACCGTGGTCAGTAAAATTTTTACTTTCTGGTTTTTTCATTTTATAGATTAATAAATAATCATTATTGTCAAATCTAAATATGGTTTTCAAGTGTCTATACTAAGAGCTTTGAAATGATGTATCGTTCAAATTTATTGCTTGGGTTCCTCAACATATAAGAAAATGTAATGTTAAAAAACATAGCCGGGGTTAGTTGGCCAATGTTGTCAAACCCGCTTTATAACCTCTACGAGAAAGTGCAATTTTGACAGACTCGCCAGTCAAATTAGCTTTGCAGGATGAAAAAGAAAAGAGCCAAATCAAAAAATAAGCACAAGGTGCTTAAAAAAAAACCACTTCATTGAAACGAAAAGTTTCAACTTCGGTGGCTGCGACCAATAAAAAACTTTCGGTAAAACGAGCGAGGAAAAGTTAAATTTATTATGATAACTTAGAATTAATTGTTCAAAAAGTTATAAAGATTTTATAAACGATAGGCTTCGATTGAAATAAGTCTCAATAAAGAAGTAAATTAATAACATTACTATTTTATTAATTATCCCATTCATTAGTGGCTTTTATAATGATTTTTTTCGAATTGGCCAACTTACCCCGCCCACTTGGCCAACTTGCCCCGTACTCGGGGCAAGTTGGCCAATTCGTCACCTCTCTCAAAAATATTCTGCCATTTTTTCAATAATTAATATAAACGCCTAAAAAAATTCTCAGTACTACCCAAGAATACATACTTTTATATGGTAAAAACCGCAATTTTTTAAATTTAAAAGGAAAGTTAAGAAAAATCGTTAAGTGAAAAATTGGCCAACTAGCCCCGGTCTCCCCTACTAACCCCTTAACAATTATTGTTGTTTGGTGCTTGTTCGCAATTAAAAATTGATGTTTTACATTTTTATAAAAAATCTATGTTGATAATACATTCCGAAAATGCAGTAGGAAACAGTTATATACATTAATTTTTTTATCATAATTAAAAAAATGCAGGATGGAAAATAAAAATAGAAAATTTATGACGATAATAAACAGGGGTTGAGTTTCCCCGAGTTTAAAATTTTAAGATTATCAGGTACCGTTTCGGAAGTTGACCTGCCTGGCTATCTGACATGCGTCCTTCGCAATTCCATTCTATCCTTGCACACTTTTTTCTTTTAATCTGCTGGTTTTAGGATTTGGGAATTTTATTAATGTTTGTACAGATTTTAGGAACTCTGTTTATGGAAAAAAAATGGAAAATTTATGATGGTAATGAACAAGGGTTGAATTATTCCCCTGAGTTTAAAAGATTAAGATTTTCAGGTACCATTTCGTACAAAAAATGTGAAAACTTTCTGCAAAAAAAAATTCTGAGAGACAGCTTTCACAACTTCTTCAAAATTTTCCTTCCAGTCGAAGCTCAGACACTGTGGGTACTTTACTAGCTAAGAGTCCAGTGAAATTGAGTTTCATCAATTCAGTGATTATTATACGCGTTCACGGATATATCGCTAAAATAATTTTTGTTTTCAAAATGATAACAGTTGACGGTGTGACATACTTGGTGAAGGATTGTGGTGGTTCAGGCGATTGCTTATTTAAGTGCTTAGCTGTGGCAAAGGGAAATTCTAATTGCTCTAGAATTCGACGTGATGTTGTGAATTTCGTGGTTGATAACTGGCATGACTTCGGTTTTCTTCAGAATTGTAAAATTCATAGAGCATATCGAATGTACATGGGTAAATATGGCACGTACGCATCGGAATTAGAAGTCTCTGCAGCCTCCACCGCATTGCAATTAAATATTATTCTCGTGCGACAAATTACGGATGGCATAGCGGATAACGGAAATGTAAAATATAAATACTTTACTTGTAAATATTTCATTGAGGATCGCTCGAAACCCACTGTACATTTACTTCTTACTGGTGTTGCAACTGAAGTATCAAGAGATGGTCACTTTCAACTTTTAATACCTATATCACAGCAGCTTGATGAAACTACAAGTGTCAGCCTCGATGCATCTGTTAATACTTCCAGCGAGAGTACTTCAGAAGGATTCCAGCGAGGATCTTCAGAAGACAATAGAATGAAGGAAACTTCATATGATAATATTGAAGTGATGGAAATCTCACCAAATACAGAAAGGACAAAAAGTTATACAGAAAGTGAAGATGAAAATGCGAATAAAAGGGAAACTCCAAAGCGGTTAAATACGATTAGAACAACGACAGGAAAGAAAGGAAAAGAAAGACGAAAATCACGAATAGATGTGAAACTGAAGACAGTCATAATAAATACTTTAAATTATTTTCAGAGTGAAAAAGACTCTGGTATAAGTCACGATGTTACGAAAGTTCAAAAACGGACAGCTGACTGTTTAGGATATTCGGAACGCAGCATAAGACGAGTGCTTAAAGAATTTAGAGAAAATGGAGGTAGTTTTAAAGAACCTCACATTACTAACGCAAACAAACGCATTGAAATAGATGATTTCACAAAGGGAGTAATCAGGAGAATAATTTTCGAATCATATATTAAAAAAACTATTCTCACTATAAGAAGCATTCATCAGCAGTTGAAAAATGATGTTCCTTATTTACCAGATTTTTCTACATCAAAGATGCGATCATTGTTGCTAGAAATGAAATTTAAATACAGGAAGTTAAATAATCGTCCAGTTCTTATGGAAAGCTTCACTGTAGCTGGAACTTCACTGTTTCGGAACCCCGCTGAGTGTCAAAGAAAAGAGGCGGCTGCATCAATTACATAAAGGAGCCTTTGTGTTTTCGCATACCTGATCCGCTCTTAAAAATATTTTTTATTTATTTTAAACATTTTTCTTGTAATATCTACTTATATGACGTTCATACTTTCGCTTTTTTCAACATGCACAGCTTTGTCTCGTTTTTGTAAGTGCAGTAGTATTCAAGATATTTTTTTTTTGTAAACTGTTTTACAGTGATGTTTATGAATATATTTTATTTTTTGAGAAACATATACCTTCTTAATACTTTAAATAAAACATGACAATTTTTTTCGAAATTTTTAAGGTGAATTTGACATCACAAGAGCTTGTCAAAATTGACCTATATTGTCGAAGGTCATTATTTCTGTGTTTTTTAGCAAATAAACGTTGACAGCTCCTCACAATATTTATGTAAAATAACCATTCAAAATGTAATTAACGCAGAAATAAAAACACTTTTACATGCAGTCAAATTTTACACAAATATAATACATTTTCAGATGAGAATATAAAAAGGATGAACTTCCGAAAAGGGTGGACATCCGATTTTCTTCGGGCTCCATATACTTATGTATTTTGACATACTGATTACAAATATGATAGTGAAAATGGGCGCAAATTTTATTTTAATGGTGAACTAATCAAAAAACCATAAAAATCATGATTTCTTGAGTATAGCTCATCTAATACGCAAAATTAAAAACAATGCTTCAAACAAAAGTTGTAGATCTCATCGAAATAGAAATATTTTGTTGCAAGCATTTTTTTAAGGGAATGATAATTTTCCAGAAAATCAGTTGTAAATCGATTTTCATGTTAAAAAATTGAAATATGCCATATACCTTTACCGTGTCCCTTTGCCATATCCTTTTACCATTTTCCTTTGCCATATCCTTTTACCATTTCTCTTTGCCATTCCTTGTTACCATTCCCCTTTACCATTTTCATATACAATGATTTTCTTTTAGAATTATGTTTCTTTATAATGTGAAGAGTCATGGTTAATGGGTTTTTTTTTTTTTTTTTTTTAATTTTGCGCGTCAAAATACATAAGTATACGGAGCTCGAAGAAAATTGGAGGTCCACCCTTTTCGGAAGTTTATCCAAAAAAAAAAATGAGAAAATTCAAAGCATTAAGTATTTAAACGATAGTCACATCAACAAAACAATGTCAAAGATATCTTTGACAATGTAACCCAACCTCAATTTCGGTAGATAAAATTTTTCCTCATGAATTGCCAAATCGCACTCTCTTTCTAAATTGTCAACAAGAAATACAGAAATGAATAAAGTTCGGGGCACAACCGGCAACTTTGTATTCGCGAGTGTAGAAGTTGAACTATAGGCCCTGAGTACCATGATAGCCAGCACAAGTACTACAAGTAGTCTCTCGCAAGTGGTGAAACTTTTCTCTGTTAGTACGTAAAGGACAGAGGGAATCTTTAGTCTCATATTGTAATAGGTGCGTTTCATTAGCGATAGTTGCTTTATATGATAGATATATCACGCATATATGCGTGATATATATATATATATATATATACATATATATATATATATATATATATATATATATCAGACAAATATTATAAAGATCTATCGCCGCCGCCGCCGCCGTGTAGTATTAGTAAGGTAAGGTAAGGTAAGGTAAGGTAAGGTAAGGTAGGGTAAGATAAGGTAGGTAAGGTAAGGTAGGGTAGGGTAGGGTAAGGTAAGGTAAGGTAAGGTAAGATCTCGCCGCCGCCGATGTGTTAAGAATCCGTCCCCATAGCCCCTAGATTATATTAAACCCGCTGTGGAGGAATCCGTCTCAATGGAAACCGATCACGTGACCCCTTTAAAACTCACGTGGATCACGACTACCATAAATCCCATGTAAGACCCCCATAAAAGTATCATGATACTTTTCTGTAGCTGAATAGTGAAGGAAAAATTATACATTAATTTGTATATATATATGTATGAGAATTGAGAGCAATTAAAGTATATCATTATTCATTTACATATGCAGCAATTAAATATTTCAAATTTTAATTATTTCATATTTTTATTAATAACAATATAATAAGGTAAGGTAATATAAGTAATTACTAATAACCTTTTTTTAATTAATAACTTTTTTAATAATTATTATGTATATATTTCAAATTTTAATTATTTCATATTTTTATTAATAAAAATATTACTAATAACCTTTTTTTTATTAATAACTTTTTTTATAATTATTATAATATAATTATGTCCTGTTAAAAGCCTTAGTTGTATTAAACTGGAAAGGAAAGTAAACTATAAACTATAAACTGTAAACTATATTAATCAAAATCATTATATTTACTACATATTTAAATGTACTTATGAATTACATTTCCAAAGTCACAAAACCATCAAAAAATTAAGAGATTTTAAACAGTAGATAATTTAATAGTAGATAATAGTAGATAATTTCCTTTCAAGAAATAAAATTCAAAAATGGATATATAAGTAAATATTTATTGTTTATTTATATATAATATTTCAATTTATATATTATTGGTATAAAAAATTTTTTTTATATGTAATATTTATCTTGGAAATATTTATTATATATATTATATTTTTATATATTTATGAATAAATAATAAATAAATTCATTATTATATATATTATGCTTTTATATATTTATGAATAAATAATAATAAATATTTTAATAATTAATAATTTAATTTAATTTAATTTAATTTAATTTAAATTTTAATAATTAATAATTTAATAATTAATAGTTAATTTTCAATAAGTAATGGGGGGTTGGCGCGCGGAGCGCGCAGGGGGGCGAAACCCCCCTAGTATATATATATATATGCGTGATATTTAAGAGGTGGGAAATACTTTCAAAAGAGAGGAAAAGAGGAGAGAGCGAGAAGATTTAAGAAGCGTTTTCGTGTCTAAATGAGTCTCGCTGAGAAGGGAAAATCTGTAGTCTCTATCTTCTTTTTTCGAGCAAGATTCATAAGATCACGTAATTATTTTTACTGTAGTGATTTAGAATCAGTCTTACTCCTAATATGAAAGAGTGTACAATATTTAAGATATTTTCCTAAAAATATATCACAACTACAATTTGACTGTCACTATGTGAACTTTTGTAACAGAACATCGATTATCGCTAAATTCTAATTTAATATATGAACTATCCATACGCAAGAAAAACAAAAATTGATAATTAAAGTCTCTGCGTGTAATAGCTATTTACTTGACATGTGTGGAAAGTAGGCAATTCCCGATGAGTGGGAAGTTGGCGTCACGAACCGAAGGTGAGTGATGCCATCACACGAATCGGGAATTGCCTGCTTCTCACATGTCAAGTACAATACTTTTCACAGCGAGTCATCAGCGAGTTCGATTTTCGGAATATGCTCCGATATTTCACAGGTCAGTCGTACTACCTGTTACCGGTCAAAAAGTGTTGGAGAAGGAACAGGGTTGCCAACGAAATATACCTTACATTGTTCCTTTGGTTACTTTACAACCTTTAGAGGTGTAAAGTAGCATATTTTACAAACTCTAGTGATGTAAAGTGAGATGCTCAGAAATCGGCAGCTTTTCAGAGTCTACGGAGGCACGGAAAATCGAACTTTCCGCAGACGTGCTGTGAAAATATATGTTCAAAAAAAAATTTTTTGGAAACTGGATTTTGTCACCACTACAAAGCTTCCTCTATATGAGGAAGCAATTATAACAAATTGCTATTCGATTAACTGATTTTCAGTAAAATAAATATTAGGGAAAATAGAATTTAGGGTATATTCATGCGCCCCCTCCAAAGACGCATATATCCTGATTTTTTTTTTTTTTTGAGATTTTGTAAAAAAAAAATTATTAAGGAAAGTTACGAATGTAACTTTTTAAAAAAACATCGATATAATAGATTAAAAAAAATAGGTCTACAGAAAAACATATTTAAACCTACCTATACTATCAATGTACGTTTGGATACTGAAAGTAGAAGAATCTAAGGTCTAGGGCTGAAAATACGAATAACCAGAATAACCAGGAAGGGAAAGACAGAAAAGCACGTGAATAATTTGCACTTGGCCAACTCTATTGTTCGCGGTGCGGCGGACGCACGTGACCGTTCCAATTATGGAACTACGGTGCTTGCCGGTCTTTATCGAACGGATATGTCGTGTCGCGTCGTTCTCTTGCTCATTTTACTTCTCCTCTTGTCCTCTCATGTGTGAGAGTCCCTCAGTCTTTTGCATTTCCACTACTATTCCACCGGAATATACACAACTCCTTTCAGCAAGAATTTTAATTAGAATCACAATTATCCTTTAAGGAAGTATAATCCGGCGCAGCGGCTGGGTGGGTCTCTCCTCTTGTTACAGACGAGAGGTAAAAGGGAGCTTGCGCATCAGTTCTAGTTTCACATAATGCCGAGGACATTTACCCTATTCTGAACATCTCACTAATGGTATTCATATACAAATACATGTATATAAAAAGAAAGCTCTATAAAATGATCCCTGTCTTAATTAAAAGTGTAATACTTTCCACCAAGAAATCCTTTCGGGTCCCCATGTAAGTCCATGTAAAAACTTGGAGAAAGCATATCCAATCATATTCAAATACATATCTTACATTTACTTGTTTGAATTTTAGGTAGAGGGTTGCAAAATGAATGGGAAGAAAGGTCCCGAAGATCGAATTTGATTAACAATAATTTATTTGGTAGTTTATGAAATATAAGTTTCTACGCAAAGTTCTTGGTAATTTATGTTTTTTGTGATATTTCACTTTATGTTTTGTCATTTTCTTTCCTGATTAATTTATAGAAAAACGATGGGACAAAAGTTAAGAAGCTGACAAAGTTAAAGGAAGTGATGTCACTAAGGTTGGGAAGTGACATATGACTATAAGTTTCTACGCAAAGTTATCGTGGTACATAATTTATGTTTTTTTTTCATTTTCTTTCCTATAGTGCTATTATTTTATAGATAAAGAAGGCACTCCAGAAAAGACGGAGACAAGAAAAAATTACAGAAAAATTTATAATATAAATGCATAACAGTGTTACAAAAAAGTTGTCTCCCTGCGCGCACATCGAATGTTGGCAAGGAGCCAATGTGTACTATATTACACATTTAGTTTACAATGTAGGGAAATTTTTTTTATAAACATATATTATTTTAGGAAAATTGGTTGAGATTTTAAAATTTATATTATGTAATCGTTTATGGGTTTTTTTAAAAACGAAATACGATATATCTCTGATTTTCTCGGAAATTATCACTCACAGAAAAAAATGTTTCAAACGGAAAATGTGTATTGTGATGAGATCTACAACTTTTGTTTGAAACATTTTTTTTAATTTTGCATATTAACTGAGCGAAATGCAAAAAATCATGATTTTTATGGTTTGTTCATGATTTCACCATGAAAATGAAATTTGCGGAAATTTTCACTATCATATTCGTAATTAGCGCGTCAAAATACATAAGTATACATACACTGAGAAACTCTATGTTAGGAAAATTACTAATATAGATAACAAGTTGGGCCAAAATCCTTAAATTTCGACATTTTAATATAATACATAATAAGTTATACTATTTTCATAAGAAAGTTTCCTATTTAGTAATAGCAAACTTTACTATTATCTGTAGTAAAATCCGATTTAGGAAAAATTATTAGAGAAATTAATACATTGTACAAAAAGAATAGAAGTAATAAGTATTTTAAGTAGTATAATATACTAAATATGTAGAAGAAATTACTAAATGATTTAACAGAAAACATCGTCTTGGACCGAGCGCAGCCGAGCGTATCCGACGTGTGCTGATTGTCGAACAACGGATTTAGACAGTCATATGGACGTTTTTATTCCCCACTCTTATTATATCCTTATAGGTAAATTGAACATCGTCCGACTGCTAATCCCGGAGACCCGTGTTCGATTCCCACCAGCTTCCTCTATTTCTTCTAACTCGATTTTTCTGTTTCAGCTTAATAATATATGTAACTGTATTCAGTGCATACACGTATGTATGTAATTTCTAATGATTGATATTATACAATAATATGTGTAAGTTAGAATATTTATGTAGGCTATAAGTGTGAAGTTAGGTCCCTTCAAAGCTGTTATTTTTTGCTATTCTGACTGTACATATTTTACTAACCCACATAGTAATTCGATGCGCATGGTCTCTGCGCATCATTTTACTAAAGTAGTTTACAAATACTGCAATAGTTTTAGTTCTTATTCTAAAATATTTAATAATTCTGTAAGCAGCTACGAGTTACTATTGAGGTTAGTAAATATTATTAAAATTTGCTTTTTGCCCCTCATTGCAAAGTTCAGATAGTAAAATCTAGTGTGCTTTTTAACAATAAATACAAACGCGGGTTTCTCAGTGTAGCCTAAAGAAAATCAGAGGTTACCGGTTTTCGGAACTTTGTCTAAAAAAATATTAATTAGATCTGTTATGAAAAGAAGAAATAAAATATCATAAATCATAACATTTAAAAACAAAGTAAATGCGCGGGCGGAGCCTGCGTTCGAGTTATAGTGGAACGAAAAAGAAGGCTCCAAGTGAGGTTTGGAAATATTTCGAGAGTGTGCCCGATTATATTATTACATGGGTACATCAATCTTTTTTATTGATATCGCAGTCACTTTTGATCTGACAAATTTTAAAATAAAACCGCTGAACGAGAAATTTATAAAGTCTAGATCATCGACGAAAACACTTGTACATATTACATAAAAAACATCGATACTTTCACTTCAATTCTTTGGTATCAATATTTTTGTATTCAAATTTGGTACTTGGACCGGAATGGAAGTTTTTAAAAGTATCGATACTTTGGCATCGATACTTTTTCTGAGTATCGCTTTGGTAGCGCCCATCTCCAATAGAAGAATTGCGAAATGTTTGATATTTGAAGGTGATGTTTGGATACTGCTGGCAGCCACGCAAACGTTAATAGGCCAGTTGGCATGGCATGCACGCGATTCATTCATAAATACCCACGTCTTCTACCGGGTGAACTCATGGCTCTCATTCAAGATTGTCCGAGGTTAAGCTGGTCAGGTAGGCCGACAATCCGAGACGGAGATATGTCGAGAAAAGAAGTAGAAGGCAGAAAGGGTTGAAGGGCGTATGAGAGAGATGGAAAGGGAGAAGTGAGAGAAAAAGGGAGAGAAAGAGAGAGGGGGGATGGTGATTGGGGAGGGGGACTTTGAGTAACCTATCTTACTAAGTGGTATACGACTACTTTATAAGCGATGTGCTAACGAAGTGTGTAACAGGCGGTAAATAAGGAACCTGTAATTACGGGCGGCGTGCGGCGAACACGAAGCGGCATCCCTGAAGTCTAGTCTACCATCGCCACCGAGTTTAACCGTCCGTTGACTTGAGATTAGAGTAGTTTTGTCAAGTTTCCATACATTGCTATTCAAAATCAGTATAGCAAAAGCTATTGAGACAACCATTACTTATTACACAGTAAATCAGAGAACCGAATTTCGGATTTGACGGACTTTCATCTGGGACTAAGTTTCAGACTGTCAGTCTGAAACTTAGTCATTTTGGGTTAGTCTCATGCTTTAGTTTTGTGATGACCGATCTCGCAGCTCAACAACATCACTCCCTCTATTTGAATCAGAGATTTACTTTTGTTTGAGGAGCATTGCCCTTAGAGGCCGACTGTGTAGTTGGTAATTCTGACATATTTCGTCAACTTTTAAGAAGCTTTATGCATAATTATAAATAATAACATTTTGGATATCATGCTGCCTCTATACTGAGAAAAATATTCTTGAGACAAAATTTTATCTTGTTGATTTAACGAAACAGTACGCTATTATTGAATAAAGAAAAAGTATAATAACTGAAAGTTTTAAAAATATGTAAACAATCGGAAGATTTTAAGTACATACCATAACTCCCTCTGATTAGAATATATGTATGTCATAATAAATTGCCTTCTGCACTCACCTGTAACATAAAATTGTACATTTACATTATATTTATATTACTATATGCATAGGATTTGTAAAAAGAATAATATTTCGTCAGAGGTCTACTTATTTAAAAAAAGGGCACTTAGAAAAGTTAAAAGCAATAAAATTTTCAAAACAAACATTTTTAACAAAAAACGCGTTGCTTTTCTCTCGACAATGCTCATAAACTGATGCGGGGAAAATATTAGATCGTTAGATTCATCCGCTTAGACGTAATCCAAGAGAGCTTAGGGTGCACACTACGCACTCCATATGTTCAAGAAGGTTCTCAAAGATGTCTGTTAGAGATTCCAGACAAACCTTAATATTTCACAAAACTGTAATTTACCTGAGACTCATTTATTTTTTCGCCAGTTTTTTTTATTAGTCCCAATGAGAACACGATTCTCTGCATCTATAGGTATTCATTAATTTTTTGAATGTACTTAGCAAGAAAACTTAACAACAGATTTGCATAATGTACTAGAAGGGCCCCGCATGTGAATTAGCCTATGTGTATAATACGACGCCACATTTGTCTATTTACAATACTATCGGTTACGACTGAGTTTGCAGTTCTCATGTTAACCCGGGGCCACCTGTAAATGTATAGTACGCTTGCCTAGTAGGGTTGCATATTTATTCATCCACATATCCCTCCCCCGCCCTCTCCATGGTCACCCCCCCTCTCTCATTCTCTGTCACTATTCACTCTCTTCTGTATATCATACACGCCACCCTTTATTCAACTGCGCGTGTATCTTCTCATAACCACAGTGACGGTCGATACCGCCTGTGACATCACGTTTGGATGCGTCTATTAAGCGCCGTATTACCACTGTAAACACGTACCTAAATAACAGTTATTATAGTTAACAACCGATTACGGTCTTTACCCTTTCACATTACTGATACAGTTCTCTAAGCGAAATATTATCAGAATAAATGATAACTTTCATAAAAGGACTATACAGATCAATTTATAAATGAAAAGCCTGAAAATTCTTAATTAAAAGCGTAAGGTAAAAATCTGGAAATTTTATACAGAATTAATTTTGTCTTCCACAACTCGGCAGCATCCGGGGACAATTTTACAGACACTAGCATAATTCGGCCAGATTCTCATAACCTTTGTACATAGGTTTCTCCAGGCATATTTGTTTCGGTATGATGTCACATTCTTTACGAAAGACTGCTAATAACTCCTCATCTGATGAAAAGCACCAACCTTTCATCCTCAATTTGGTAAGCGAATGATCGCTGCACTAAGAAAAATGGATTGTACCGTTTATAATCTTGGAAGGTTAATTATATAGGACAGCGATCTAGATGTTAAATCGTACAATCTGGATGTTAATTTCTAAAATTTTGGATTATAAAATTCAAAATCTAGATTATACGGTTTAACATTCAGATTGTACGGTTTAATATCTAGATCGCTGTCCCATAGTTAACCTTCCAAGATCATAAACAATACAATCCATTTTTCTCAGTGTGTATTCTTCATTAAAGGTGGAATTATGGAAACTGTTTTGTTATATAAATCCGAAGATAAATCCAAATCTGTTAGTCTCAACTCTTTGGGAACTTGGTTTCTCGTGGAGGCGCATGAATATTTCCCAAATTCCATTTGTCATAATTCCCATTCGACCTAATTTCATATTGTCGAATCAACAATTGCTCTAATTTTTATGCATCCGCATTATTATTTGACCTAATCTCCGTTTCTCCGGATTCACATAAACCCTAATTTCTATATACACGAAATTTCATTTCACCTAATACTATTAATTATATTTAACTAATGCCTATTTAATTACTATTTAACCTAATATCCGTTTTCCCTATTTTATTTTCACTTTATAAATACCTAAGGTTTTTATAGTAGCATCTGGATCTAGCGACATGTGAGTGTTAGACTGGGTTAACTTGATCCTTGCAGAGAAAAATAGCTTCTTCTCGTGTGATTGCAGCGGTTAAGAGATCATCAACGTAAAAGTCTTTTTTCAATATGGTGGCTGCGATAAGATGTTGTACTTCTTTATTGTCGGCTAATTGATGTAGCGCGCAAATATCGAGGAAAGAATTAAGCACAGGAGGTACCATATGTGACGGTATTTAGACAATATATCTTTATAGGTTCATTTTTGTTCCCATGAAAAATTATTTTTAGATAGATTGTGTCCACGGACTTGACAATACATTTTTTCTATGTCCGCGGTAAGAGCATATTTATGCGCGCGAAATCGAGTCAATAAAGAAAAAAAAATTATCCAAAACTGTTTTGTCAAATAAAAATGTTAATCATTTTAGAATAATATTTTAAATTCGAATTAAGATAATCTATTAAAAATTGATTTTTTCATTCGCTTAAGTAGTACTATTAAATGCACTGATGAACTATTTAAGCACGTTTTGTCAATCGAATCTCCCTTCAGCCCCAAAGGAACCCATGAGAGGGGTCCACGTGTCCTCCGTATGTCACCAAGTTCGTCAAACAAAGCTGAGAACATCATATGCAGGTAGGATTATGCCGAGGACCCCTTTTTCGGTTTAGGAGGCGATGAGCCACCCTTCATTTCTGTTAAAGTTTTGTTCCTGTGGATTCGAACATGTATATTGAGGGGTAAGATGGGTTAGTTACGCATGACATGGATGGGATGTACACGATGTTAAATGCACAAAAGTGTAACTGCATTGTCAAATAGAAAAATCCCCTCCGGGACGTCGATGGCACAATAATAGGGCAGATTATAATCTTGTCTACCCCCTGGGCTCTCATCGCCCGCACCATCCTGTACTCGCCGCCTCTGATACCCCATCCGATCTGAGGCGGGAGTCCTGTCCGATACGCCTATCCCATATTCTACCGCTACCCTATCTTGTCCTGCGTGACTACTAGTAGGTTCAGTCCCGCAAGGATAGATAGTTAGTAGTAAATATTTTTATCAAGTGCACATTCAAACAGTAGTGTATACTTGTTCTTATTTATGATTATGATACATTTACTTTTCTGTGTGTATTTTCATTATATATAATAATAATAATTCCTTTTAACTGCAGAGTTTCAAATCTTTGGAAAATTAAGTGAAATATATTATATAAAAAATCTCTAAAAAGAAAAAGAGCACTCTAGGATGTATACGTAGCTACCGCGACGTGGTGTGGCTTTAATTTTGCACTGTAGGGTGCAGCATACATGCAGTGCAGCGGTAGCGGTACGGCATAGCAGTCCACTCGAAAATAATCAGGGTCATTGTTAGCTCTAGAATTATTGTTCTTAGTCAGCGAAGCCAGAGAGCGCATAGCACAGTCGAGCGACGTACTGGGCGTATGGGGTATATTTTCGCGAATGCGCATCCTACCGAAAGGGGTTGCTACGACGTACAGTAATGATGCTCGCCCCCTTGCAACCGCCTAACCATCTTCCTCTGAGTTGGGAAGAAGAGTAGAGAAACCATGTGAGGAAAAAGGAAGTCTGCAAGAGCGGAAAATAAGAGAAGGAAAAGGAAAGCTTCAGAAAGGTAAGAGACGAAGGAAGCGAATAGAGGAGAGATTTAGGGATAGAGAAGCAAAAGTAGGGATGCCGGAGTTTCCAGCTCGCCGGAGCCAATTCAGACCCGGAATTTATCCTATCAATTTCTGCTTGGTGGAGTGGCAAAGAGCTTGGCAGCGTTCGCCGTTCGCTATATTAACGCTGCACACTGCCTCTGCTTCAACCAGTCAGTATGAGTACAATCCACGTTTATAATATGATATCTGGGGAGACTATTGTTGCTCACACCCTACACCAATAAAGTAGCAACCGTCCTTATTTGGGTGCACTTTAACCCCAATCACGCGGTGATCATCATGCCACTAGTATGCAAGGGGAATTTTGTGGTGGTTTTCATCAAGAGAAGAGCAATCACATGACAAGTTCATTTTAATAATTGCTCAAAATTAAGACATCTAAGTAGTTTAGCAACACAACTTTCTTTACAGTTTTCTGCTTTTAACTGAGACTTGAAACTCACTGACTCAAACATGATGCTAAAAGATGTGCTGTGCAATCCAATAGCCCTAGCGGAAAAAAAGGAAAGATTTTGATTTTTTCTGAAGTTGAAATAGCAAAAAAAGGTAAACACGTTTATTTTGATCGCAAGCTTTGAAGGGCTTTGAAAAACTCGTTTAAATCCTGAGCTCATCACACCTGTATTAGAGCTTCATAAATTTATTATTATATTCGTCATACTCTTCGAGAAATATAATATATATAATATATACACTACATACACTACACTACACTACATACACTACAATCTATCTTGCTAGAATAATGGAGGGTGAACGAGGCTCACACGAATGTTCTTTCTGCTATTTTAGAGCAGTAAAATATTCATCAGTCTGCCTGCCGGTCTGGATAGCGGTAGTGGCAAGTCGAATGGGCCCACCCTTTATATTTCGTAATTATACCTTCCCTGATATTCATTCTCAAACCAGGCTCCCCAGTTACCCACCCTCGGAAGGGAAGAAATCTCTCCCTTTACACCATCGTCAACCTTCTTGTCTTCAACTTATAGTGGCCAAATTACTATTATCCACATAGTTATGCACTTACTATTTTATATTTGTATATTTCTATTATATCTTATGTCATATAAATTATTTTTTTCTAGCATGCAATATCTGTAATCGAAATCTATTTTCAAAAACCGCAGAATTTTACCAAAAGTAGATGACACACGGAAAGAACAGCTATGGTTAGGTTAGCGCACTACGCATAAAGTTAGCTAAAAGGTAACGCATAATGAGGAACGCAATATGAAGTTGTCTGAAATGCATGTCTTTTTTAGAATAGGATATAAAATTAGGTTTAATGTGCTGGCTATAAAATTTGCATACTGCATCAATATAATATAGCTGCACCACTAACATTAGATAGTTGACGGAACAAGTCTCAGTGGAAATGCCAGCAATACTTTTTGTCAGCACAGTAAAATACATTTGATGAGCCATCCATTTGATATGGCCAGCTCAGCCATTTTACTTTTCTGCTGCCCAACACATTTTTTTTAACTGCCCAACACATGTCCAAGCACAGTAAATCCTAGGGTGTAAAATTTTGATCTGAAATTAAACCAAAACGTTGCTCAATGAAAAATCAATTGACAACTACACAACTAATATATTAAAAATTACAACTACCTATATTAACATTTTCAACATAGATGCCATTCTTTTCCGTAGTGTAAAACTTTGATCCAATTTTTCACCAAAATTTGACACACAGGCATGTACTGTGAATGTGAAACCATTCGCTAGGATGTCGATTGCAGACAACAAATTCAGACAGTGAAGAAAGTGTTTGAATTTGTAGATCTCTCTTGCATCAAGATGTTTTATGACGGTACTGTCTATGAGATCAGGATATTCTCAAATATTGTGAACAGGAAATTTCGATTTTCTGGGTAAAAATATTTCAATGCGCACATTATATTCTCAGAGTTGTAAAATTCTCGAGAATATTCTCGTTTTCCAGAAAAACTTCTCCACTTTAATGGTAAGGAACGATTTCATCGAGAATATTCTCAGTTATATTCTCGTCCTCGCTACCATTCTTGAAGTGATATTACCAATTTACAACTCTACCTGCACCCCCCTGGAGTCTGCGCGCTAGGCAGTTGCTCCATTCGCCCCGCCCTCGTTACGGCCCTGCTTCTCAACGATTTTCAGTGTAAGCTCAGCTGATTTGTGCTAAAATTCATGAGTGTTTTTATACTCTCAGAAGTGTGGCATTCACTTCCTTGTGCAGACCATTATATTTTAATGGAAATTGTGACGAATTTTTTTTCGGAAGTCAGTTTAAGGTATTGGATTTATAAAATGGACCGTCTAAGCAGATACGTTGATTAGCAGGTTCTTCTTGACTATATGCTATACCTTTGCTCAGGTTTATTGTTCGTACATATGTGTATCTTGACACATGAATTCAATTGATCATAAACAATCCTACTATTCAAAGTGACTGCAAAGATCTTATAATACATAGCGTGTTCAAGCAATTTAAGCAATCGTAGTTCTTTGGGCCGGGCAACAAGTTTTCTTTCTTCGTTTTTAAAGAGGTGAAAATTTCACGATAAGTTCTTAATCCTATCTGATTTAGGAGAAGAATAGATCTTTTGTAACACAGTGGTAACACGCCAAGTAACACCTATATTTTGTATTTTATTAACTATGTGCTGATTGGTGACTAGCAGCCTTATAACTTATTATAAGTATGTATCGTGAGCATGTAGTTCGCTCGCGCACGAACCCTCAATTTAGTGGTTAATTTCTTGCCATATGTTAAATATTCTGTCACATTTTATACTCGAAGTCTTGCTCAACCTATTCTTGTGTTCATTAACTACATGCACCATTTGGTTTTTTGATCTACCGCGTCAGTTTCATTCTGCGATTTAAATCAGACAAAACTTCCGATGCACTAAAAACTGTACAATTGATGATCTAGATGTCAGAATCTTCTGAAACATTTAAATTAATGTCAATCTCAAATTCTAAATTTAATTTTTCTCTGTGCAGTGTATATTCATAAAACGTACGACTTTAATACCCATCGATTATCTTACCGTTTGTATAAAATTTTCAAAACCAATAATAATCTTTTTAAATGTTTCTAAATTTGATAAATATTCATCAATTTATAATAGAGAAACTTTTAGAGAAACATTTATGCTCTAATACTTAAGCTCGGTTTGAATATCGAAGACTATTTTGTGAATTCTTGCGCATGAATACTATGAATAAATACTCATAGACTCCTCCTCTCTTTTCTTGCCGATTTTCTTTCCCTATGTCTTTAGAATTACGGCGTTGATACGCACGCAAAAACACAAATTGTGTACTCAGAACAAACACTAGACCGGGAAGAAACGAGGAAGTCTTCGAATCTATCGAGACGTAAAAGCAAACATGGAGTCACACGCGTAGTCAGTCGTTGATCTTGAGTAAAAGTCAATCCCTATCACCCTTATTCTACGACTTGTTCAATTTTAAACGTAGTTCTTTTGGTAAATTTATTGTTCACTAATTCTATCAACCAACCCTTTCAGATGCCCAAGTGGAAAAAGGAGGACAACAGCTCGCCAACCCCCCCTCTCCCCCTATGATAAGACAAAAATTTTAAAAAGTTTTGGAGTAATATTTTTTATGAAATAATAATTAATTAATAACACAGGCACACAAAAAAAGTGGTCTGTATCAAGAACGAGACCTATATATTCTTATGTATTTTGATGCGCTGATTCCAAATCCGGGGTTCGATTGGCTCCAGCACGTCAAGTTTAAGGGCATTTAAAGGTAAAATCGGCAAAAAAATCGATTGAAAGAAGGTGACTAGCATTTTTATGGTTTTGAGGGCCGTTGAATCCGAATCTGGAATCAGTTTGCTTCCATCATGTCTGCATCAAGGTCAATTCAAGGTCAAATTTGTGTAATGTGCAAAAAGTGAATTTTTGACTACAGATACTGAAAAAACGGAAAATTCTACGTTCAGATAAGATATCCGCTATTTTCCTGATGATGATCCTAAAGGTCATTTTAAAGTTAATTTATGTTAGTAACTTGAGAGATCGTTTGACGATTGCAAAAATAAAAAAGTGTGTCTTCGTGGAACAAGACTTCTATTTTCATAAACAGCAGATATCATATCTGAACGTAAAATTTTCCGTTCTTTCAGAATTTGCAGTCAAAAATTCACTTTTTTCACAATATACAAATTTGACCTTGAATTGACCTTGATGCAGACATGATGGAATCAAACTGATTCCAGATTCAGATTCAGCGACCCTCAAAACCATAGAAGTGCTGGTCACCTTCTTTCAATCGATTTTTTTTCCGCTTTGACCTTCAAATGCCCTTAAATTTGACGTGCTGGAGCCAATCGGACCCCGGATTCGGAATCAACGCGTCAAAATACATAAGAATATATAGGTCTCGTTCTTGGTACAGACCACTGTTTTTTTGTGTGCCTGTCTTGACTTTGAAATATCCTTGAGGATCATCTTCAGAAAAATAGCGGATATCATATCTGAACGTAAAATTTTCCATTCTTTCAGAATCTGCAGTCAAAAATTCACTTTTTTCACATTATACAAATTTGACCTTGAATTGACCTTGATCCAGACCCAACCCTGTTTTCCATAAGATCTTATGGAACCCAGGGTTAGGTTGACATGTTTACAGAGGAAGGCATACATGACGGATTGTGACGGGTACTGTACCGAAATCGCAGTGTCGCCATCTGTCTCTTTTTTTCGAATAAAGAGGGAAAAAATATAAAACGTGATCGTAGGGAATATTTTATGAAAAAAAAAATTTTAATTTTGTCTTTTGACCAAAAAGGAGGACATTTTGTGGGTTTTACACAGTTTAGGAGGACAGGAGGACAAGCAAGTGAAAAGGAGGATGTCTGCGGAGTAAATGAAAAGAAAATATATCTGCATAAAACTCAAAATTTACCACATTCAATTTAAGGAATAAGTTCAAAAAGAATAACAGACTATAAAAGGACAGCCACCTTGCAAGTATTTTTAAAGGTAAGAATTATAGTTGTAAGAATATAAGAGTAACTAAAAAATTTAACTCTTATATCTATATTTCTAACAGTAGGTAGATGCTATATACAGGGTGTCTAAAAAGTCCCGGGACGGTTGGATATTTCTTCAG
>CAJFCP010026097.1:107152-127205 GCA_904066005.1 Synergus itoensis
CTGAGGAAATATCCAACCGTCCCGGGACTTTTTTGACACTCTGTATATTTATAACCGCATACGAAATAAAAGATACACCATCTATCTGGTTTATGTATCTCAGATATATAGTTTACTGATACACCTAAAAAATATTGCTAATTCAGCCATATCCATAACATATACACCCACAAGAGCGATAACTGATTGAGTAACCGAAATGTTTGACCCCTTCCTAATGAGATAGGAGGTTGGGGTTTTTTTTCAATCGATTCTACAATAGATGTTATTCCAACCGAAAAATTGTCGACTTTTGGGAAAAATGTCTTCTTTTCACCCCAACCAATAAAATCGGCAAGAAATTAATTAAAAAAATGTGGATTGGATTAAAAATATTAGTTTAATAATAAAAAACTATAATTTTTTTTTTTTACATTCTCATCGGAGAGAATGTATTTTATTTGTGTAAAATTTGACCCCCCCCCCATTTTTTGTTAAATCTTCACGTTTTGTGACCCCCTGAACCCGAAAAACATGGTTTTACCAATGTGTCTGTGTGTGTGTGTGTGTGTGTGTAGATTTTTATTTTTCGTTTACGATAACTTTCGAAGGAATTGACCGATTAGATTGGCCTTTGGTATACTCTTTTAGTGTCCTAAAATGAAGGCCGAGTTCGTTGGCCAGCCATTTTTGATGAAAATTAAAAAAGTTAGAGCATTTCGAAAATTTGAAAAAAAAAAAATTAATTTAAAGCCAAATAACGTACGATATGAAAAAGAGTCAAAGGATGAAAAATATATCTTTTTGAACGCCCTACAGGACTGACGTAACAATTTTTTGAATTTTCTTGAAAAATCGAAAATTCAAATTTTGAGCCAAATAACACGTGATAAAGAGAAAATTATAAGAACACAATTATTTGTTTTTGATGAGAATGTGTTCCTTAAGGTTGATAGAACCTTAAGTAAATGAGTTTTCTTCTTCATTTGAAACTAAAGTAATTTAAATAAAAGTATATAGCAGCGATAAAGGTTAGTAAACGAATGCAAGCGCGCGAAGTGTGATGAGAATGTGTGCTCAAAATGGCACCCCTAGTTTTTTTCACTTTTCTGTGATATTTAGCTATACTTTGTAAAAATAATAAATAAGATAATATATTTTCTGTTAACTATTGAATTTTTGTTCTCTTATATTCCAAATGGTCAGGATATACACTTCAGTATTGGAAAAATAATCGACCTTGATTTAAAATAAAAGATAGAGTATGATGATTCAATATTTAGGAATAAAATTGCGAATTTTTTAAGAAAAGTCCGTATTATTTCGTTGCAGATACTCTTTATATATTTTTAATCAAGAATACAGTAATTTACACACTACTGAAAAGTATCCTGACCATTTAAGAAGGAAAAAAAATCCTATTTCACCTTCCATTTCAAAAATATTACTAATTCAATTAAATTGATGGACTTATTTGTTTCAATATTTTGTGCAAACTGCGCGCATGCGCAAAGTTATTCACCACTTTAAAAAATGAGTTTCTATATGTATGTAGAATGTAGAAAAAAAGTTTTAAAAGTGTGCCTTAAGATTGATTTTATAACTTTTTTTTGAGAGAAAATGACACTTTTCGTGGATATGCCCATTGCCCATATGTGTGTGTATATATATGTGTATGTCACGCTTTTAACTATCCTGCAATATCTTTAGAACGCGTATTGATAAATTGATGAAATTTGGCATATTTATTCCACTATTTACCAAGTTGAATTTTTTTTACAATGGTTTACCAAAATATTTCATTTTACAAGTTTCGTGTACTTTTATAATTTTCGTAAAATTCATTTTTTCACTATAACTTTTCAAATATTCAAAATTTAAAGTTGATATAAGAAAAATGAAGATTCCTTTCATCGAGATGAATCGATTGATCTATATGATTAATGCATTTCATTAAAAAATAAGGATGTTATGGTTAATTGTATTTTCAAAAATTAATTTTTCAACTATAACTTTTCAAATAATCAAAATTTTGACCTGACGTAAGGAAAATAAATATTCTTTGTGTCGAGATGAATCGATTGAGCTATATCAATAATGCATTTCATTGAGAAATAAGAAAGTTATAAAAAATTATTTTTAAAAAATTCAATTTTTCAACTATAATTTCTCAAATAATAAGAATTTAATGCTGGTGTAAGGAAAATGAAGATTCCTTTTATCCAGGCGAATCGATTGATCTATAAGATTAATGCATTTCATTGAAAAATAAGAAAGTTATGCTTTATTGTAATTTTAGAAAAAGAGTTTTTCTAATATAACTTCTCAAATAATCAAAATTTTATGCTTATGTAAAGAAAATAAACTTAAGAAGTATTAAATACTTAATGCTTCCTGTGTGAGGAAGCAAATCATATTTGCTTACAGGAAGCAAAGTGTTCATTGAATTAGCACAAAAGTTGATACAACTTGACAGCTAGTTTAGCATTTCAAACTGCGCGCCAATAGCAACCAATCAGATGCTGAGCGCCATGATGAATTCAAGTGTCCTCTCGTTGAAATAAAGTGCCATTAATAAATAATTCGATAAAGTCAGTGACAACTGACAGCCAATTCAATATGGCGGCAACATTTTTTTTGTAAATATTGCTTCTGTAGTCACAGGTGGAGGAGACCTCTCACCTATTGCAGACTACAGTCCGCAATGATTTTGTTAAAATAAATTTATTTTTTTTAAATATTTTAGAGGAATGATTTTACAATGATTTAAAATAATTTAATATTAATTTAATACTTGGAAATAGAAATATAATTTACAACAACGTATCATCTGGATGGCAATTCAATGGTAATGTTTAAATATGTATTTATTTATGTTTAACAAAAAATTTGAAAAAAATGAAAAAAAAATAAATAAATAAAATGGTTTTAAAGATTTCCGCTATCACCTCGCGATGAAAATGGGGAACGGATAATTGAAAGATTTTTCACGGCAAACAGTAAAGGTAAATCTGCTACGAACATTGAGGGGGCCGCTTAGCGACCCCCGAAAAGGCGAGTATACCTATATATATATATATATATATTACACACACACACACACACAAATCAGCAAATATGATTTGTGTGGGACTGAATAAATATTTTCTCAGCAATAGGTATTTTTCTAGCAAAAAGACCAAAACCCTTTTTTTTGTCAGTGTAACTGCATAGAGAGAATGCAGAATCCTGGTGTGAATATCCATTATCCATTAATATGGAATTTATTCGTGATTCTAGGCACACTTCAAATCCCACGGAAAAGAATGTGTTAAGGCTTATAACACTAATGTCTTGCAAAACAAATTTTTGTTAGGACACTGCGCATCATTGATTCCGTTCAATGTACAATGAAACTTTGAGTTAAAGGGAATTATTGGAAGGAACGCTCTTTTATAAATCTTAAGGTTCAGCAAGTGCGTACACAATGGCAAGGCAGTATAACTCTGTTATCTCGGTTCGGTAAGCACTCGGACAATGTCCCACCCTGACCAATTTCTTGTCCGTCTTTCTTCGGTTTCATCTTGATCCCACTTTCGCGGTCACGGATGTCCAAATATTTATCTGCAACGTATACTTCTTTCAAGAATAGGTCTCCTCGCACAATAGACACACGGGTGGTTGCGTACAGAAGGTGCTGTTATTATGTCAAATATAATCTATCATATTTCCTGTATTAGTTCAAACAAGTGTACCTGTATGAACAAAAATTATTTTAAAAAACAAAATAATAATAATAATAATAAAAATAAAACACGATCTGTCCGTTCCGTGATTACTCGAGAATGATTGCGCAAGACATTGAATTTTTTAACTATAAATAATGTAGACATCAATTTTAATTAAAAAAAAAAAATTATTCTTTCATAAAACGATCCAAATTTTTCATTCATTTATTTAATTTCTTTATAAAAATTAAGTAGATCGTCATTCAAATGATTTGTATTATAGGTAGTTAACCCTCCGTCCTTACACCTATTTTTTCGATCGAGATCCCTACACTGGGTCAATTTGACCCTGGCACTTTTTGATCGCGTACCATTTCATAGCTATTCATCTGATTGACTTGAAACAAATTTTGAGATGTAATATAACTAATGCAGAATCTGTTGGTGTGATCAAAAAATAATTTTGAATTTAATTACTAATAAAAAAAAATTATCGAAAAAAAAATTTTTTTTTTTAAAAGGTATAGTCAGAACATCCAACTATAGTTAGAATAGGCCAAATTATGAATTTCCATAAAGGTATACACAACCAAAATTTTTGTATGGGTCAAATTGACCCAGGGTAAGGACCGAGGGTTAAGTATTATAAATAAACAAATAAATATAATCAGAACATTTTTTTTTAAATCGAACTTCATGGATCTCTTCAAAATCAATTTGTCATTTCACTTTTTTGTGTTTCCGTTTCTTGAAAAAATAGAAAAAGACATATTTTTGATAAATTTATATATTTTATAATACTAATACATTGAATATTGATTTAAAACTGACGTTTCATCTCAGCTTTATGTGAAGAATCTCGAATATTGCATATTTGCAAAAAGGGAACTCCCGGTGAGCTGGATTAATAAAGTCAGCTCATCCCCGCAAAGCGATAAGCCTGCATTACACGAATTCACCCAGCATGCTGCTGAGCTATCAGAACGTTCTTTCTATTGTAAATACATACAGTACTTCTTCGGTGCAAAAAAAGGTGGAGTGGAAACTTCCAAAAATTGTGTAGAGATGATGTCTCGCAACTGATTTGAGAGTAAATCAATTGACTAATCGGTTAGAGGAAATTATATTAGGGTTCGCAATTCGATAAGAACAAGACTTTGGGGAGCGATAATACGCTTAAGGGACTAGAGGAGTTGAGTTTGATCGAGAATCATCATGGCTTTTAGATAAGAAAGGTTTGTAAGTAAAGAAATGAGCTTCAAAGTTCTATTTATTTTGGTGGTCATTTTATGAGCACTTTGCCTTTTTTACTATGCGTTCATAAATTGTTGATTGTTCCTCTTCAAAAGTTGTAATAATTAAAAAAACTCGCTAATAAAAAAGATTCACTGCACTGTAAACATATTTTAATTGTAAACATTTTTCCCATTCATTATTTTTCATATGAAAATTATTTGTAAAGTTGTGGACATTGTTCTTTAAAGGTAAGAATTATGGAAATATTAAAATTTTATTAATTTTCATTTATATTTATCTCAGCTCCTATAATTAACCCTAGAACCGCACTCTGGGTCTGACAGACCCACCACAAAAGTGACTTTTGTCGCTCCCCTCCACAAGTTTTCGAAGCGGCACTTCTCGCCCCCATGTAAATTCAGTTTAGGTTTCTGCCGATCGACCCAGATAGTTAAACGCGTCAGTTTACCGGAGAGGTTCGAACAATCATAACGTAAAGTTGGCCAGGGGTCTCAAAGACCCTATGTGTGCGGTTTGACGGTAAAATTGCTCAAGGTAAGTGTATTGTTATTTTAGCGTTTTTTTAACATTTTTTAGTGATTTTAGGATAATTATATAACTTTTTGTTTGTAAACAATATCAATTGTTTAAAATTTTTGGAATTCAAAAGTTTACATTGTGTGCTTAGAGATTTCTTGACATGAGAATGAAAATATCATGCATTTTAGTTGAATAGATGAATAAATAAATAACTAAATTTATTATGTATTTATACTAAATAATAAATAAATAAATAATATTTATATTCAACAAACTAATGGGTTACGCATTAATTAATGCATAATAATTAATGCATTAATTTTGCATAATTTTAATGTATTAAATAAACGAATGTCTCGCGACAAGTTTATAATGAATCTGTCTTTAGTTTTGATGGACCCCCATTTGCGAGCTCGTGCTGCAGTAACCACAGCTTCGTTGAGATCTGCGTATTTACATCTCCCATCTCCTGAATGTAGAAGTTCCTGTCAGCGAACAGCCCATAATTCTTTCAAAAAGGGTCCGATGTAAATTCTGCGACTTTAGAAAGGATAGAAAAACCAAAATATGTTGCATTCTTTGCAAAAATCCTATGTGCGAAGAACATAGATCGTTTGCATGTCAGGAATGCGGACCTTCAGCCGATTAATTTTTCTCGCTTTCGACAGAATTACATTTTTTTCATTAAATTTCATTTACAGAAATCTTCATTTGTACTTAATAAACAATTATTATAAAAATATTATGTGTATTTACTGACTTTGCAATTCTTCTCCTCGTTTTCACATTTTTTCCCTATTATGAAATTGGTAATTTTCATTTTGCTCAATAAATACACTTTTTGGAAAATATGTTCAACGTATTTTTTTTTTCTGAACTTCCATATTCCTCTTCAAAACCTCATATTAACTTTTGCATTTGAACCAAAAAATGGGAATATGACATTTTTTCTTGTAAAATTCGATTTTTAACCACCTCTTCTAGTTTTTTTTTCCAAATATTTGAACTTTTTGGTATCTTAAAATTATTAAAAATAATCTAATCCTGCTTAACTTTATTCTAAACATCTTAATGAACATTGAAAAAAAAAAGTGTAAATTGTACCAACAGGAGCGTCTCAATCATCACGCGAAGGCGCCCGGGTCTCACAGACCCATGTTTACGGCTTGTGTAAGTTTAGAATATGTGTGCGGTTCTAGGGTTAATAGTGCTACAAAGCTGTATTAAAGCTTGAATGATGTCAAAAAAAAACTCAAATACTGTTATACATACATACAGTGGAAATTTACAACTGGCGCGATACTGCGCCAGTACCGCATAAGGATTTGTGCTACTGAAGCGGTACTGCTAAAATACCGAATGGGCAAACGGCTGAGTACCGAGTTGAGTACTGGCATTATCACATAAGGTAACTCGCCTGGGAGTTGGCGTCAGTACTGGGGCAGTACTGTGCAGAAATTTTCATAGGGCGCCAACCGGGCCCCGATCGGTTCCGACCCGAGCCACACTATCTGTCTATCTAAAACACGAAAAAAAATATTCGTGGCGATTTTATTTTTCAGTTGTGAATATGATATGGAATCACCCATATACATATACACTCAGCGGCTAAAAATCAAGTACTGGAGAAAAGTATACTGAGAGATATTCTTCTTGAGTTGGTACGAATTTCCAATTATTTTCCCGTTCTACTTTTAATTAATTTACCTTTTTCCTTCTTTCCCTCTTTTGCCCATTCAGTCTAGAGTAAAGAATTCTGAGCTACAATGGGAATGAAATGACGCACAAGTAAGAGGCCGTTCCACTCGTCCATTCGTCCATGACATCGAAATGAGATTCACCAGCCACATGAATGTGGTTAGCCCTAGAACCGAATTCAAGAAAGAAAAAAGAACATTTGAATTCTATCTTAGGAAAAACGTATCATTGATATAGGCTCAAAGAGAAAATATCTTTGAATTAAACAACATTTTTTTTTATTCAAAAAAATTTTCTTTAATTCAAAAGAATTGATTTCATCATATTTAAAAAAAATTTCTTTGAATCAAACAATTTTTTTTTAAATCAAACAAATTTTGTTTAATTCAAAGATATTTTTTCTTTGACCCTATATCAATGATACGTTTGTTTGATTCAAACAAACATTTTTCTGAGTGTACTCTCAATCGCATTTTTTGACGCTCACCGATCACATGAGTAGGTCCGATTCGCTAGCACCTCCACGACCGAATTTCAATATTTCTTTTATGACATAATTTCGGGCTATTTTCGTGCTAATTTTGGGCTTTTTCATGAGATGTCATGAGATCACGACTAAGCGCCTAATCAGTGTATTGACCTCACACACATATGTAATTTACGACCTCAACATAGCGTAGCAAACTCGATCACCTAAAACAAACTGTATCCACGCAGTTCTGCGAGGTCGGTGGGGTTAACTTATTATCATGAGATCATGACTAAATGCCTAATCAGTGTATTTACCTCTCTCTCTCACACACACACACACACACACACACACACACACATGTAATTTACGACAGGTCTAAATTACCTCAACATAGCGTAGCAAACTCGATCACCTAAAACTAACTGTATCCACGCAGTTCCACGAGTTCGGTGGGGTTAACTTATATAAAAACGGCCACGATAATCCTAAGTTCTGTCTTCAGTTTTCAGTCTTTAGTCTTTAGTCTTTAGATTTAGTTCAGTTTTACCACAGTAGTGAGTGTTTTTAGAGATAGAGTTATAGTTTTAGTTTAGCACAGTAGTACTTCAAGTCAGTAGTAAGGTCAGTGAAGTCCAGTTTAAGTTCAGTTTTACTTCAGTAAGTAGTGTGTTTTAAAGTAAGTCAGTTAATAGTTTAGAGTCATGGCAGTTAGTAGTCAGTTATAGGAGTCAATTATCAATTTGTTGTAATCAGTTGTTTTTATTCTTACTTTATTGTAAACTTAGTTGTGATTTTGTGAACCTAGTTGTGACTCGTTTAAATCATTGTTGTGAACTAAGTATCAGTTGTGACTCGATCCCCAAGATTAAATTTATTGGAACCTCAACCACCAGGAGAACTAATTAAGGACATGTGAAACTTTTGAAAATTATGGTTTTCCAAAACCCAACTTTTCGTCCACAAAAATAAATATTTTGCCCTGAAACTTTGGAAAATGATAGAAAACATCAAAATGGACCGATATTGACTCATTTTATCATGTTTAATGAAGAAAAGTTTCAAATTGCTAAAATTCGTAATGCATTTGTCACTTTGAGGTTAGGTCCTCTATGCAATTATGGTTTTCCAAAACCCAACTTTTCGTCCACAAAAATAAACATTTTGCCCTGAAACTTTGGAAAATCATAGAGAACATTAAAACGGACCATTATTGACTCTTTTTATCTCGCGAAATTAAAAAAAAGTTTCGTCTTGCTAAATTCGATTGACCCTTCGAAAAAGTATCACATGCCCTTAATAAGTACATAAATCATCCTTAATTGGAACCTCAACCACCAGGAGAACCAATTAATAAGTACATAAATCATCTTTAATTGGAACCTCAATCAACAGAGAACCATTTCTTTACATAGAGGATTAGTACAGAAATCATCCTTAATTGGAACCTCAATCACCAGAGAACCATTTCTTTACATAGAGGAACTCCAATCCACTGGATAAACACAACTCATTAATTTACTGTAAGTACAGTCTGTTCAACAAGAACGGGTACGCGTTTTCTTCTAAAGTTGAAACTTAATCAACTGAATTCTTTTTGGGCCTGAAAGTACGTTTCAAGCACTACGACGCACTTACCTAATAAGCGGTCCCCAGTCCCCGTTGTTATCTGTAATAGCTATAATATTATCTATAATAGCATCTTTTCGGCATGTTTGCCACCAGATTTTGAGCATACTGTGCAGGTAAAGAGCGCCAGATCTCCATGATCTTACGAGATAGCTGTGTCAGTGTGAAGACACGTTATTCTGCAAGCCTCTCCTTGATGTAACCCCAAACGTTTTCAATCGGGTTGGCATCTGGAGAGTATGATGGCCAGTCCATCGTGTCAATGCCATTTTGAGCTTTCCATTCTTGACAGAGAAGGAAATCTACTCGGCACGATGGTTCGCGTTAAGCTGAGACAAAACAAATATTGCGTCGTAGTGCTTGGAACGTACTTTCTGGTCCAAAAAGAATTCAGTTGATTAAGCTTAAACTTTAGAAGAAAACGCGTACCCGTTCTTGTCGAACAGACTGTACGAATCCAAGTCTCATACTTATTTGATTTCTCCCTGAAACCTTAACTTAACCAAAGCGTTATTATTTAAGGTGGACGCGAGGTTTTCAAGAAGATTTCGTGGAACTCTCACAACAATCAATTCGTCACATTTCCTTTTCTTAGATTCACACTTCTAAAGAGATTTAAATAAACACAATTTTAATCCATTTAGTTGTCTCATTGATATCCTCATCCCGAATTAACTTTCATTTGAAGGTTAATCAAAAGTAGGAATTTAGGGAAAATAAAAGAAGTTAATTCATAGTTTTTTCAATTTTTCATGACATAACATATGATTGGATTTTAAAATTTTAATGTTTTTATGTAGGTACTGGAGGTGCTAGCTGCTCAGGCAGTCAGTACCTCCACACAAATTTATGTTTTCTGAGAAAAATAAAAAAGCCAAAAAATCGGCATTACCGACAAAAATTAGCACGAAAATAACCCAAAATTATAGCATAAAAGAAATATTGAAATTCGGTTGTGGAGGTGCTAGCGGATCGGACCTCACATGAGTAAAGAGAGCTTCGAGGTAGTTTGAGGATTTGATCTTGCATATGTGCACGTCGGCGCGGCGTCGCGTCGGTGGATCACGCAACGAGCAGCGCTCAATAAGCTCAGTGCTCTCGAACTGATCATTAAATTATTCCGGCATTGGTTACCGGCATGAGACGCAGGCGATCTGGAAATACTTGCCCGATTTCCCGATTAACAAGAACATTATAAAATAATGAGACTTCACAAGTGAGACTTCACTTCTCCTGAATAACCTTCCTGAATTCATCGGTAGATTTTTATAACATACAATCCACATAACAAAATTTAAAAAAAGTCTTGATTCAAGACCAAGTCGTATAAAAGTATAAATTTTCCAAATGATCGTATTTATTTCGATGCTACGAAAGAGCATGATACAAGTAAGGGGTCGATTACGTACGTAACTTCACTTCCCAATTCTCGCTTTTCATTTGTTGTTGGTTTTTGTCTGTCATCAAAATTCGAAAGTCACCGATGACATTTCAGTTGATATTAGTAGTACGAAAAAACGAGAATCCCTTATGCGATTCTGATCACTTCGATGTTGTTTTGTCAGCGTAAGAATTTTTCTTATACATGGAAAATGTGAGAAATCAGAAAAGTTTCCTAATCAACCCTCACAGAACAGGAGTGGCCTTAATTGTGGCACAGAAGGTGGGGATAGTATATATGTATAGGAGGGAGAGAAAAAGGCCCATGTTTTTCTTTCTAACTTCTTTGGCGTCTCTACTCTGCGATGCACAACTCACGCCATCTCTATTCTGGTCTTGTATTCTTTCACTTGTTTCACTCTTTTTCGTATAAAAATATACTTAATACTCAATATTCAATATTTAATATTCAGTAACAATACAAGAATTGAATCAATCTAGAGATCCTCAAGAGAGAGTTGAGACACAGATTTGCTATTGCGCATCGCGGATAAACCGGAACCAGAAGTCTTGACAAGCCCATTGGCTACCTTTATTAAGAAGAAGAAAGTCTTGATAAACGCGCCAGAAATTTGAAATGTCAATTGAAAGTGATTATAAGATTATTGCGTAGATTTTTAATGTTCCGGTTACTATTTTCATTCGCTGTATACCTTTTTAATATGTTTACATTTTATTTTATCGTTTTTCGTACTTTTTTCTTCTGGTTCCGGTTTACCCGTAACCAATCAAAAGTGGGGGAATCTGTGTCTCAACTCTCTCTTGAGGATCTCTAAATCAATCAAATCAGGGTTACCAGGGAAGAAACAATTTTTCAATTTCCCTGACTTTCAGACAAACCCAATCAGAAAAGTATTAAAAATGCGGAAATTTTTTAAATAATAATCTTAAAGAAATTTTTCAATAATTTCGTATAATATCACTTTAAATCTTTTGAAACTTAATGAAACCTGAGATCCGCTAAAAATCTACGGAATCTTTTAAAAATATAAAAACCTCTTAGAATCCTTAAAAATTCCACGATAAACATTAAAATCACTTCAAATCACTTAAAATTCGTAAAAATCTCAATCTTGAAAATCTCTTTAAATTCTTTGAAATTTCTAGAAACGTCTTAAAATTCTATGAAATTGACCAGGTGGGAATTTACAACTGGCTTGATATCGCGCCAGTATCGTCGGTCGGTTGGTACCGGCACAGTACTAGCATATTACAGAATGGAAAACGGCTAGGTACAGGTATTAGTACGAAATCTCACTCGGTTGAGAGTTTCCTGTCGCGCCTGAGGTGGCCTTGGATGAATTATGCACAATGAAAAAATAAATGTCTTAAAAACAATTATTATTAATTAAGAATATGTTTTATTCGTAGATGCCATATAATATGGATATACTTATAACTAATCGATATTTGTAAACTTTAACGCATATATGTATAACAAACAAAATTTCGCACGCAATGCTGGGGGGAATCGAACGCACGACGTATGGAACGAAAGTCAAAAAACTTTAATGAGATAGTATGTTTCACATTTTTCAGCAATGCACTCAAACATACAAAAATATTAAATTATCTCGAGATAATTTCATTAAAAGAACACTTGTGCATTAAGAATAAATAAAATATGTATATGAAATTTTAAATATTTTTAATGTTAATTATTGCAGAACTTAAATAATAATTAAATAATCACTTTCCACGGGGGTTGGTTTTTAGGTTTCGGACCTGGGGTTTTAACCCTATCTATTATTCGTTAGTTTACTAAAGATAATTTTTCACGTCGAAAAATGTTTATATAGTTATTAATTATAGGGTCATTTTTTGACTTTTATGTTAATTTTTGCTAAGGGTGAGTTTTAATACTTATTCCTGCAATTCTTTTTACCCCTGTATTTTTGGGCACCATAAGTACTAACTTTCTGCGTTTTCAAATTTCCGAGTTTTTGTTAACTGTTGCTCTTTTTTTCGCGATTTCTCAACACTTAAATAATCACTTTCCACGGGGGGTGGTTTTTAGGTTTCGGACCTGGGGTTTTAACCCTATATATTATTCGTTAGACTACTAAAGATAATTTTTCACGTCAAAAAATGTTTATATAATTATTAATTATAGGGTCATTTTTCGACTTTTATGCCATTTTTCGCTAAGGGTTGTTTTTGGGGATGGTCGTGGGTGTTGATTTAATTGTAGAATTCCTTCTGATTACGAATGTTAAAGGCATGAACAAATTTTTCTGTGATTAAATGTTAATTTTAACAACTTTAAAATTGCACATGCGTTAAAGTACGTTAAGGGTTGTTTCTCACCCTTACAATTAAAAAGTGTGGGATTTTTCTCCATAGAACGTGTTTTTGAGGTCCCTGAAGTAATATTAGCGAAAGAAATTTTTAAAAATTAAAAATTTTTTTGGATCCTTCAATGAACGTTATAAACTTTATTCACATTATTGTCAGAAAAAACATTTTTTGTGTCAAAAAAAACTGCTCAACAATATTTCAATTTTATTTTAACGAAAAGCTATTGTTCGATAATTCCTGAATGATAAATTTTTATTTTCTATAAACCTGTACCATGCTGACACTTGAAAGAAGTCCCAAGTTAGATTCTAAACAACACTTCAGTACTGGGGCAGTACTGAACCAGTACCGCGCCAACGCGGGGCTCAGTACCTACGATTGGTCACTTGATCAGTACTGACATTCCTCCTTGTTTACAACTGACGTGAAACTATGCCGTTCGTATGATCCAAGATAAGTCCAACTTTTCTGCCTGGGTTGTTTCAAATTTGTCAATATTCCATAAAATCCTTTAATTTTTCACTAAATCTTTTAAAATTCTTCAAAATCATTTGAAATGCTTTAAATTCCTCAGTAAACCTCGAAATCTTTTACAATTTCTAAGAATCCCTTAAAATTCACTAAAATCTTTTGAAATTCCTAGAAACATATTTAAATTCCTTAAAATTGCACTAAAATATTTTAAACCCCATAAATTCTTTAAAATCTATTAAAATTCCATGATATCCTTTACAATTTCACAAAATCTTTTACACATAAAAGTCTTGTGAAATCCTTTAAAATTAAATAAGGAACTTTAAAATTTCCTAAAATGCATTACAATCTCTAAATAAAAATTCTTGTAAACAAAAATCTCAAAATCTTTTAAAAACCAAAAATAAGTTATGAAAATTTAAAAAAAATTTTAAATCCCTTAAAATACGTAAAGATCTCTTAAAATTTTTGAAATTCCTTAAAATTCTACAAAAACTTTTATAAATCATAAAAATCTTATGAAATCCTTTAAAATTCCATGAGGAACATACAAATCCCTTGAAATCACTTTTAAAAAAATCAAAATTTCTTAAAATTCTTACAAACCTTTTAAAATTCTTTAAAAGGATTAAATTCATGAGAATATTTATAATTCCTTAAAATTTCTAGAAACTTCTTAAAATCCTTTTAAATTACTGAAGATCTCTTGAAATCATTATAAAACCAGAGAATCTCAAAGAATGCCTGTAAATTATTTATAATAAAACATAGTTAGCATAAATGTCAATTTCTATTTTCCGTAACTATACGCATTTCCCTGACTTCCCTAACATGTAGTCCCTCTGCAAATGAACATCATCCATCGGTAAACGAACATCGATTAAATTTTGGCAAATTTTTTGTATATGTATTTATTTAAAAATATAACAATTAAAAAAGAGATCTTGTGGGTAAAGTAATGGACAAGAGAATCCCTTGAAGTGTCACATACTCACCAATTTATTGCCCTTCCTTGCGTAAACGGAACCCTCGACTTCCGATCAATCACGTCCTATAGCCCACTTTCCGCAAGAACCGAGATTTAAGCAGCGTGCTGAATCTCTTCCCTCTTAGTCCACGCCAAACCACTAACCCCCTAATGGAACCATTTAGATACGCCGAGAGAAAGAGAAAATAGAAAGAGGAAATGATGTGATGGTTGAAAATGTCTTGCATTTTTTAAAATAACTTGGCGTTAGACTTTTCATTTATTTAAGATGCTTTCGATCACGAACAGTAAAGCGCTTCTATACTTGTGGTGGAACCTTCCTTGCAAACCTTGTATAAGACAATACACAGGGTTTTGACTTACGGAGAGAAGCATCTATTATAGACACGTCCACTCAGAAGGAACAGGCAGGACTCACACGGAAAGCGATAAATTTCCACATGCAAATCTTCGACTTTCTGGGATCGAGCTGTACTGCAAATGACTTGTCGGTGTGCGACTACCTTATTTGTTTCTTCGATATTTGTGTATAGGTAAGCTATAACGCTGACACTATAGATGTCTGGCGCGCGCGCCTTTATAAGTCTTTAAAGTTTAAACTGTTTCTTTCCTAAAATTTATAACAATTCCTCCTTTTGGGTCTATAAAAATTCAAAAATTGAAACATATACCTATAATCAATGAAAGGATTATTATTAGACCTTTATTTTTACTTCTTTAATTTTCCTGAAATGCTATACATAATTAACTCCCCTCTTACCTTACTGTTCTCAATTAACTTTGATATTTAATTGTCACATAAACATAGAAGTTTTTTTTTTAAATTTTTATAATTATCTATATTTCATAATGAAATGAGAACAAAAAAGAAATTTCTAAAAAATTTTTGTAAATTATTATCTAATAATTTATTTACAAGCATAATTTTTAATTTTATTTAGATTTTATTGACAACTTAAACAAATTTTTAAACTATCATACAAACGAATTCTTTAAATTATGACATAATAAAATTGACCATGATTAAGTAAATACTTTCTTAAATTAAGAGCAATTTTATGAATTGTGCTTTTAAAGGAAAAAGGATAAATATTGTCACAATAAAGGGTTGTCCTGTATACGAAAACAATATTTCCTTTTTTATCTCCCGTCAAAATTTGACATTGCAAACGATGATTAAAAATAATTAGATTTCTAATAAATATTACAATACAGAATTAATTATTAATTGCAATTCGTAAGGTGGCATACTGAATGGTGACAAAATATTTAAATATTCAGGTAAAATCACGTCATTAATTTCACCATTATTAGATTCTTTAGTACTATCAATACTTGTGTATCTTTTCTCCCCCGTATCATTTTTAATAATAATTGAACAACTATTTTATTTATATCTTCAACAGTTAAATTTCCAACTGATAATATCGTACATTTTGATAGTTCATCAAATTGTTCGTTTTGAATCAAATCACCATATATGTATTTTGAACAGTATCTGCATTTCCAATATCCAATAAAAATTGACAAATTGACATTGATATATTCTATAATTAATTAAGAAAGAGAGAATAAAATTGCAGGCAAAGAGGTTTGCAAAAAAGTGTTGGGAAATAATTAAAAAAATAAAATTCATCATGACCATTGAGTGAATAAAAATGGTTATTTTTCGTCAAAGATTATTTCATTAAATTAGTACGTTTCTACAAAAGAACAGGAAGTTCAAGTGCTGGGTGTCATATGTTATTACGGATAAAAGTGAGTATGAATAAGTCACGCGTCTGAATTGAGATGAATATGGCAACGACGATAATGACCAAGGCAGCAGCTAGCTTCTAGTGAGTTCGACTCCCCTCCGGTTGCACACCAGTAATTGCTTCCTTTGAGTAGCTCCGGAGGTGTAATTTAGTCCCTACCAACAACCTTAACTAATTAACACTCCAAGTAGCGAGTGAGTAAGTGAACGAACAAGTGACGGAGGACGAGTTAGTAAGTGACTGACGGACTGCTAGATTGCTGTTGCTATTGCTACTTTTGTTACTACATATTTCAAAATTTTGCTTCTGAAACATACGAGGGCGGTCCGATAAGTACTTAGCCTACAAAATAAAAACAAAAATTTTGGAAAAGTGGCGATTTATTTGTCAACATAGTCTTCTTTTAGCTCGATACACTTGACCCAGCGATGCTCCAACTTCTTTAACCCGTCTGAAAAATACTTTTTCTGGAGGTCCGCAAAGTAGGCCTTCTTGGCGCCGATAACCTCCTCCTTCGACTCAAATTTCTGCCCGGCGAGTGACTTTTTCAAGTTTGGAAACAAAAAGAAGTCGCACGGGGCCAAATCTGGAGAATACGGTGGACGAGGCAACAGTTCGTAGCCTAATTCGACCAATTTGGCCGTGGCGACGGCTGAGATGTGAGTCTGCGTTGTCATGGTGGAAGAGCACTTTTTTCTTCGCCAAATGGGGCCGTTTTTTCTGCAATTCGACGTCGAATCGGCCCAATAATTCAGCATAGTAGAACCCAGTGATCGTTTTGCCCTTCTCCAGGTAGTCGATGTAGATCACACCTTGTGAATCCCAGAAAACGGTGGCCATCACCTTTCCGGCCGATCGGACCGTCTTTGCCTTCTTCGGAGCAGATTCGTCTGGAGAAATCCACTGTTTCGACTGCTGCTTGGTCTCTGGCATGTACCAGTGAATCCATTTTTCGTCGACGGTCACGAAACGACGCAGAAACTCCTTCGGATTACGCTTAAACAGCGTCTAACACTGCTCTGAAATGGTCTCACGGTTGCACTTGTTGTCCGGAGTCAGCAAACGCGACACCCATCGCGCTGACAGCTTTCTCATACCCAAAATTTCGTGCAGGATATGACCAACGCGGTCTTTTAAGATGCCTACTGTCTCAGCTATCTCAGGCACCTTCAATCGGCAGTCTGCCAATACGGGATCGTGGATTTTTGTCACGTTATCCTCCGTGGTAGCTATTTTCGGGGCACCTGGGCGTAACTCATCAAAAATCGACGAGCGACCACTTTGAAACTTGTTAAACGAATTTATGACGGTCACTATCGAAGGAGAAGAGTCACCGTACACAGCATCCAAGCGCTCTTTGATTTTGGAGCGCGATTTCCCTTCCAAAAACAAGAATCGAATCACCGACCGATATTGCTCTTTTTCCATTTTTCTAAAATCCGCGGACACGACAGCTTCCACACGCGGTTAAAACAAAACTACATGTCCGATTAGGCTGAAATTTTGATAGTAGCCGTCTACGACAATGTACTACACGATAGTAAATTTCTCTTGCGATAGTAGAATCATCGGGCGATGAGGCTAAGTACTTATCGGACCGCCCTCGTATACTATTGACGTTGACATCTGCAGTTGGAGCACTTTTCCTATTCCTTAACGATGTTCACAAATGAATATGTATACCTATAGGTACAAGTTTAATTTTACAGTCAAAGTAAACGGTTTTGCTCAATAGGGAGAAGTAAACGCGTAGTACACCTGATTCGAGAACATTTACTTTTTTGTGGATAATTTTTATTTTCCCGAATTTTCGTGTACCCTAATTTTTAAATTTACAAATTATTATTTGATCTCGTTTTAACTTTTCCGAGTGATAATATTTCCCTCATTTTCATTTTAAGCGAATTATTATTTAATATCCAAAGTGAATTTTAAATAATACATTCTCTGATGAGAATGTAAAAATGACTAAAGCGAACTTTCGAAAGAAATTGAATTGGAAATGGTAAAGAGAATGGTAAAAGGAAATGGCAAAGAGAATGGTAAAGAGAAATGGTAAAGGGGAATGGTAAAGGGAAATGGAAAAGAGAAATGGAAAAGGGAATGGCAAAGGGATTGGTAAAGAGAAATGACAAGGGGGAATGTTAAAGGGAAATGGTAAAGGGAATGGTAAAGGAAAATGGAGATACGATTGAAATCGATATATCACTGATTTTATCAGAAACTATCACTCGCATAAAAAAATGTTTCAAACCGAAAATGTGTATTGCGATGAGATCTACAACTATTGTTTGAAACACTTTTTTAAATTTCGCATATTAACTAACAAGGAACCCTAGGTAGGTGTCCCCCTCCGATTTTATTCTTTCTAATATATGTTGTTGTACTAGCAAAACTAAGCGACACGTATTTTTTCTTACGTGCTAAAAATGGTTTTTAGGGGGCAAAAATCACCCCCAAAAAGTGCGGTACTAAATACCCATTTAATTGTTTCACATATTATAACAGAATCTTTCACAATCAAACCAATTCGAAAAATATCCTCACTATAAGAGATGAAATATGTGATTTTGTCAACTTGATCAAAAAGATTTTTGGGGGGTAAACTACCCCACAATAATTTTTAATCATACAAAAAATTTCCAAACAGGCATGATTTCAACCCGAAAAATCTGGAAAAAATATATGTTGTACGCGATTATAAAATAAAGTTCAAGTATTTTTGCATTTTACCAAAAAATTACTTTATAGGGGTTAACCACCCTTAAGTGCATTTTATTTTATTTCTACAAAGTAAAGTAAATTTTGCGTACAAAACCAAGCAGAAAAAATTCCTTCACAAAGAGAGTTGAAAAATATAAAATTCTCAATTTACAAAAAACATTATATGGGGGTAAACTATCCTCAAAGAAGTTACGATTATACAAGAAAATTACCAAAGAGGTGTAAATTGAAGTTGAAAAATCTGAAAAAAATATATGTTGCAGGCGATAATAAAATAAAGTTACTTTATTTTGTAAAAATTTAAAAATTTTTAAAAAATTTTAATTTTTAAATTTTAAAAATTTAATTTTAAAATTTAAGGGCATGCTCTGCGCTCTGTTGTGAAAAATTTTTTTTCGGTGTTCACCATATCCAAACGGAAAGATATATCGTTCTCAAATTTTGGAATACAGGAAATAAGACAGTAAACTGCGTTATGAAATTTATTTTGAATAGTAATTTCATAACGCAGTTTAATGTTTCATTTCCTATATTCCAAAGTTTGAGAGCGATATATCATTCCGTTTCAACATGGTGAACACCGAAAAAAATTTTTCACAACCAAGCGCAGAGCATGCCCTTAATTTAAATTTAATTTAATTTTTAAATTTTTACAAAATTTTTAAAAATTTACTTTATTTTGTAGAATAAATTTACTTTATTTTGTAGAAATAAAATAAAATGCACTTAAGGGTGGTTAACCCCTATAAAGTAATTTTTTGGGAAAATGGAAAAATACGTGAACTTTATTTTATTATCGCGTGCAACATATATTTTTTTCAGATTTTTCAACTTCAATTTACACCTATTTGGTAATTTTCTTGTATAATCGTAACTCCTTTTGGGGTAGTTTACCCCCATAAAGTGTTTTGAATAAATTAAGAAGTTTATATTTTCCAACCCTCTTTGTGAAGGAATTTTTTCTGCTTCGTTTTTTAAGCGAAATTTACTTTATTTTGCAGAAATATAATAAAATGCACTTAAGGGTGGTTACCCCCTATAAAGTAATTTTTTGGGAAAATGGAAAAATACGTGAACATTATTTTATTATCGTGTGGAACATATATTTTTTTCA
>CAJFCP010026097.1:132205-149771 GCA_904066005.1 Synergus itoensis
TGAAGAATGATCAAACTAATGAAAGTTATGAGGTTACAAAAGCAGGTGAACCTGTTCGTCACTAGGTGCGCTAGTTGCTCGAGTCAAAATTGCGGGAAAATTTAAATTGTATACATGAAAAATGAATTTTTTAATACAAATTACTAATAAATGTTTAAAATTTATTCATAACAAAATTTATTCAGTTTGAAAAGACAAAATTTAATATTTCAAGTATTAATTAGTTTTGCTATCGTATGTAGTTCTATACGCTAAGTCACGAGATGAGCGCGCTGCAGTTGTTGCTGAAAACATCGACCTATTTCCGTCCTTATCTAACTATCTTCCTTTCACTTATTGTGAAAATGTACACATTTCGTACGTTCTTTATTCGCATCGTTCGAAACGCGCCATATTACGTACAGATCATAAGCATGAAAACACGCCATTTTCATGATAGTGTTGTAAAAAAATCTTTTGAAATCTTTCCATAAAATTCCATATCAAACATTAAAATCTCTTAAAATTCCAAAAAAATTCTTTAAATTTTACGGTAACATTTAAAATCCTTTTATATCTTTAAAATCTGTTAAAACCAGGGGCGCATCCAGAAATCGTGTATCTTTCTTCAATGCTTGGAAAACAAAGGACAAAAGGGGGGTCGCGACTCCCTCTTTGTCCTTTGTTTTCCAAGCATTGAAGAAAGACACACGATTTCTGGGTGCGCGCCTGGTTAAAACTATTAGAAATTTTTTATCAAATTCCATGAAACCCTTTAAAATTCTCACAAAATTTTTGAAATATCAGGAAAATCTCTTGAAATCACTTAAAATTATTAGAAATCTCATAAAATTTCTTAAAACCCCATAAAACTTTTACATACTTTTTTAAATTCCTTAAATCTTCAGGAAAAACTTAGAAATCGCTTAAATTCGTTGAAATCTTTAAAGATTTTTAGAAACCTCTTAAAATTCCTTCAAAATTTCAAAACATTTAGAATCTCTTAAAATCCCTTAGAATTTTTAAAAGTTTTAATAATTAACTACGTTTACAGTTGTATTGATGTTTAATTGTGATTTTGTTTTCTAAAAAAATACCTTATAAATTTATAGTTATGTACAGTATAAAGGTACAGTATATAAAGGTAGTCATTGAGAAGGATAGGCTTCCTAGTAGATTGTAAAAAAGGATAGAAAAGAATAGAGATGATCACATTAAGGATTGACATGGATAGACTTGGTAGTGTACTTCAAGCTAGCTAGAAAGGGATTGAAATGATTATACAACTATAGATATGATTAAATTAAAAATAGATATGGATAGAAAGGTAACGATTGAAATACAGTACAACCTCTCTAAGAGCTACCTCGATAAGAGCTACAATGGCCTTGATGAGCTCGGACGCTTCCCCCACTACAAACCTTACTCACGCTGCCTCGAGAATTGGGCGCAAACCCTCAAAAAGAGCTAGCAGCCAAGCGCAGCTTAATTTCAGTTTTTTCTCATTGAAAATGGTTTTTTATTAAAATTATTTTTCTAATTTGCATACAATAATTCGTATATATATATATATTTTAAAGGTTGTTGATATTTCTAACTCCTACATAGTACAAGGCAGCTTTATTTTTATAAAACTTTTAAGAAAACAAAATTATAATTTCATTTTAAATTAAAATACATATAATATGTACACTTTTTAATATGTACGTACGCTATAAACAATCGTATTTCATATATATTGTATTTTTGTCCACATGTTGAAATATTCTCAGTTTTATTTTTGAATGTATTGTGTGCAAAAAAGTTTACAAATTTTAAATAATTTTAGAGTAATTTCCGATACTCAGCGAGTAATGAACTTTTAAAATATATTATATGTATTTAATATGTATTTATACGTATTTAATCAAAAAAACGCTACGTTTTCATCGCCGCTCTATTTGAGGTTTCGTACTCAAACACACATTTCGCACACACGCGCAATTTCCGAGCTCGACGCCCAGTAGTGGGGGCCCCCTATTTCTCGGAATTATTACCCCTAACCGCCCATGAGCTAGCTCTTAGAGAGGTTGTACTGTAGATAGACTTGGTAGTATACTTCAAGAGAGATAAAAAAAGGATTGTAATGATGAAAAACTGATAGATGTGAAAAGAATGGTATTCAAATGATTAGAGAAAGAATAGACATGGATAGGAAAGTGGGGATTGAAAAAGATAGGCGAGGCACTTTATTGCAAAAAGAATAGAAAAAGATTGGTGTGGATGGGCGAAGAATAAAGAAAGATTGGCGTGGATGGGTGTAGGATAGGAAATTATTAGCGAGGATAGATGAATAATACAGAAAGATAGAAAGATTGAGAGTCAAAAAGAAAAAAAAAATTGAAGATTTTAAAAAGATTCCGGTCTATTACAGTTAGAGGTTTACACATTGTACGGTCCTAAATTGCATACGACAAAAAGTTCGATGAGAGATAATAGGGATACAAAAAAATTGTAGTCGGACAGAAATTGTTTCATGTTTTCAGGCATCTAAGCTCCATCTGTTGTCTGCGATAATCGTGCGCCAATGCAAGAGCACTCTCCTGCTGCAAGTCCGAATGAAATGTTTTAGTTCCTAGAAGCTCGAGCCTTTAGCGTCCAAGACCCAAGTCCCAATAAGACTCAAAACCGCCATCGTTCTCGGCATGGTTGTATAGTCTCATGCCCGGCACACAATGTATACTTCTCCCTCCCCCCCGTTGATGTCCTACCTTCACCCTCCTCAAACCCCTTATCTATAACTCTGCTTTTGCTCCTCCGCCTCCCTCCATGATGTACTCTGCCTTCGGCTCGTTGTCCTTCGCCCTACGCTACGCATATTTCTCTTTCCTCGTGGCCCACTCTACCTCGTTATGGTACTCGCGGGTTCTCAATCCCCTTATTCTTTCTCCAAGCATCGATTCCAAGATCCTTGAATTGAAACGAGTAATATAAGCGGCTTGTTGACGACTGACTTGCTCTTTTTTTGCTTTTTCATTGTATAAAAGAGCCATCTCTTCATTAATTTAAACATCTCAAAATACTAGGAATCAATATCTGTCAATGTGCACTTGTACACTTCAACTTTAAATTCAAAAATTTCGAAATATAATTCGTTAACATGTCAATATTACTTTTGTAACAATGCCATGAATTTGGTAATGTTTATTCTATAATATTTATGTTTTTTATTTCAACCTTTTAGAGATATATTTATTTATATAATTTAAATAAAGATTATAACTAGTAGGGTAAACGGGGGCAAAGCCGACCAGTTAATAGTCAACGATTTTTCAAAAGTTATTAAGATATGGAACTAATCTATTTTTTTTTTTCATTTCGTGTCCTACAATACTACATATCATATTTCTCTATGTATTAATCACATAAATAAAACAATGATTTAATAATTTAATTATTTCTAACAAGCTGTACTTCGTCGGTTTTACCCCAGACCTTGGGGTAAAGGCGACCTGTAGCTTTTTATGAAAATCAAAAGATTTTAACATTGAAAAATATAATGGTTAGCTTCTGTGTTATTGAAAGTATTTGCCAAATTACCTTTAAACATATGCAGAAAGAAGAATAAGTTATTTTGAATAAAAATAGTGATAGCTACGATATAACCTCTTATTTGTTAACATTCTATTTGTGACAGACTACACGCCTACAAACTATTAAAATAGTCGCTTTTACTCCAGTGATGAGGCTTAAATTATTTACGAGATTTGATGTATTTTAGACTTGAATTACGTTTAATTATTATAATTACGTGATGTGATATTGTTTCAACTATCAAAATATCAAATTGTCATACTGTAAGTATTAACATTAACGTCAGAAGTGTTATATTTCTGCCAGCGAATCTTCTATTATTTCGTTGTCAAAACTGTTTTCGGTATAATTTTTCTTTTACAACGTCAATTTTCAAGATTTAAGTAACTCTATCTCTGCAATGAAATAGATTTATTTTGTGCAAAGTGGAATTAAAATTGTTAAATAATAACAACGTTATAAGCAAAGTCAGCTTTACCCCACCGGTCGGCTTTGCCCCGGTTTACCGTACAAGGTACTAATATATTTCTTTTATAATACAGATTAGATCCCCATATCGGTAAAGGAAAAAAATGTTCTAAAAAATTAAACGGAATTGAATCCGATTCCGACAGAATTCAAAGGGATTTAAATAGATTCAATTTTTTAGACTAGAAAATAATTTTTTCTAATTTTCTTCACATCACAAATCTTAATTGTTTCTTAATGATAGTTAATTTAATACATAATTAAATTAATTATCTTATTTTGAAAATAAACGAATACTAAAAAACTCGGTACGGTTTAGTGATCCACAGAAAAAGAAAAATATTTGACAATTTTTCGGCAAAAACATGACCTCTGAATTGGTTTATGTAGGTTATGTACGTCGTGCGAGAGCGAATTGACAGGGATCCAGGAGTATAAAGCACTAGTGTATCTGGAAAGTTCCACAAACCGGGTTATATGTCCAGGCCAGTGGCGCCAATCTTTTTCCAAACAGGTCGGGCGAAACTTTTTCATGTAGCCCTCCTCCCTCTCCTCTTCCTTTCTTTCAGAATCAAAAGTTTTATAAGAATCTAAAAGTATATAAGTAAATATACTAACCTAAATTGTTTGCCTAATTAATGTCCGAAAAATGTTTCAATAGATTTTTTTAAATTTCCAGACAAAAATAATTAATTACACTCATCCTGCGATATTATTTTTTCTATAACAAAATCTTAATAACGTACAATTAGACATTAAATTGCATAATACATATACAAGATTATACATAGTTATTTTTTTACTTTTCGTAATTCGTATCACTTAATATTATCAGTAATATTCATGAATTGCGACAAATATAAACTTATTTGTGCGTAATTTGGATTCAAGAAACTTTCTGTTTTATTTTACTTTCTTTCCTAACAAAATTTGCTTACACACTATTTATAATTATTCACAAATGATATTTAATCCCCATAATCACCCCTCTTGTAACAGGTTGGACGGCCGCTCGACCTGTTACAGCCCCGCTCAACCAGGGTTTGGTGCCCCTGGTCCAGGCTCACCAATTACTTCTGAATTCTTTAGAATCCTTTTTGGTTTAACCAGACCCCACCCGCTCCCATAACTTCTCTCTACCTTTCAAATTCTCTTAAGGGCATGTGTTACCATAATTAATGAGCACGTTTAGAAAGTCCAGTTTTTTCCACAATTTTTACATTAAAAAAAAAATAATAGTTCATGTGTTTTACGTGTGTGCACTATTATTTTTTTGAAAATGTAAAATTTTTTATTATTTATGTAAAATATTAATGTATATTAATATATGTAAAATATTTATATTAATGTAAAATTTTTACTATTTCAAAAAAAAAAAAAAAAAAAAATAGTGTTCAGACGTCCGTGTTATCTAAATGGTTATTTAAGGGAAAGTGATACTTTGAAAAATTATGAGTTTCAAATAAACCCATTGTTTGGCCACAAAAATGAATATTTTGCCCTGAAACTTTGGAAAACGGAAGAGAACATTAAAACGGACCGTTATTGACTCTTTTTATCTTGAAAAATTAAAAAAAAGTTTCATCTTGCTAAATTCGATTAAAAAGTATTACATGCCCTTAAATTCGTTCGTATTCTCTCTTTTGCCAACTCTCTCGTCAACACATCTCCATGTATTTAATGCACCCCTGTACCCTCGCCTGTACCTCTGTATTTGAGATTTCCGAAACTTGTATTTGAAGCAAACAGTTTCATTTCGATCTAATCCGAATTAATTAAAATTAATCCGAACTTTCAATCCGAATAAATCCGGTCAGTCCGAATTTTTTGAAATCATTCGAATAGACCTGATTCATTTGGATTCATCGGAATCATTCGGATTGAAAGTTCGGATTAATTATATGATTAATTCGAATTGACCGAATTTATTCGGGTTAACAGTTCTGATTAATTTTAAATGGACCTCGTATTAATTTGCGGATTGAAAACTTTCTTTGGATATTATTAGATCGGAATGAAAGTGTTTGGTTCAGATACAAATTCCGGAATGTTTCGGAAAATCTCGGACTTGTTCGGAATAAATTTCAATCTGAATCTTTTACCAGGGTAGATTCTTGCAATTGTAGTACCTTTATTTTTGTATTATAATTGTAATGTGCTATGATTTATAGTGATCGCTTGGATTAAGGACTGTATGTGAGCACATATAGAGCACTGAGTAGAGTGGGTCTCTTCTTAATCATGCAGCAGTAAAATGGTGGTTGAGTTAATGTTCTCTAGCTTACATTTCTTTTGGTGTGTTTACTTTCCGAAATTCCCCTAAGGTGTTGTTGCGCAATACTTGAATGACCTCCAGATCTTCCTCAATCCACAAAAACCGTTTATGCCTTTCTCTAAAGTTTTAGCAGATACGGTTTTTTTTATCATTTAATGAGAAAGTGAAAAATTTAATGATTTGTATATATGTATGTATAATTATAGAGAGCAGTTGCTTCTTATTCATAATTTCTAGAAGAAGAAGCCTAAAACAAGATAAGCAGATAATAGAAATACAAAATACTTTGAATATTGTATTTTAATTATTTCTCAAGATTCGGTTCGGCAAAGTCACTTTTATATGCAGTTTAATTCAGAAAAGTTTTCACTTCCCTGATGATTATTTGTAACGTCCATAATGAAATGCAAAAACCCTATCTTGGTTTGCTTGATTCCGTACTGAATGAAACAGAAGAAAAGGCATATTCTGGCGCCAATCGCGGGAAATAGCTGGAGGCATGAAACAATGAAGCGGGTGGCGCGGCGTGGTGTCCGTAGCTTGGCGGCTTGATTTGTTCTAGCACGATACGGGGCGCCTCGCTGCGACACCGGATTATGCCCGGAAGTCTTCTCTTTATCTCTTACTTTGCTTGTGTTAGTTACTCCGATTTTCATTTGGTTGTGTACCTACTGGGTAACACATACAGGCATTTTTACGGATGTGCGTGCATTATCCAGGACCATTGTCATCGAGATTGCCTCTACAGAGGCTCGCTACACCGATACGACGATAGCGGCAGCCATTACCAGTCCGAATATCAGCATGAACCGCGCGATGTCGACATCATCGCCCTTTTCGTCGCATGGGCTCCTCTCCCCGTGCATTGTGTACGGTGAGTATGAGACAGAGAGAGGACGTCTCTTCTCTTCTTTCTTCTCCTTTCCTCTCCTCACCTATCTTCGCTTCTTTTCTCCTCGCAGAGAAATGTTTGAATGATAGTTGCGCAAACACTGCCAACGAGAATATTAAAAATGTTCGAAAGAAGAAAACATGGAGAAGAGCACTGACGTAACACGTAATTGTAACGAATAGCAAGCCCTGCGGTTGTATGTCAACACGATACCACCTCACTATTTTTATCGACTTCTCGCAAGAACAATAACTGTTGTGCAGAAAGCAGCCTTTGAGGTTCCGGAGTATGGCGATTGAATGACAGATGCATAATAAGAAATAAACATTGTAAATTGTATACACTGTACAATAAAGAGTAAATAGTAAACAGTAATAAGGAGTGCATTAGCACTTTTTAATCAAGTGCAAGTTTGAGTGCTTTTGGTCGCTGCAGAAAAAGCCAAGCAAAAATCCAGTGGATCATACGGCTTTGTATATTCCTTCTTGGAGATAAGCAGACTGGGTATATAGTAACACCGACCATAGGTAAAACAGCAAAATAATGGGTGAGAGAACAAGACACAGCTGACTCACTGAACGAGTGAGAAGATCGAGCAACCTACAAGAGCAACCTGTAACTGGTAACAGCACAGCAGAGCCAACTAGTGAAACAGAGCTCGAGTAGCAACGTGCAACGACGGGCGCGGCAGCCACGGAGGCGACTTTGGTTGGTCGTGTTTTATTTACTCAAGACCAGTAGCGAACTCTGTGCAGGTAGAATTCCTCAGCTGGAATCTTAATAAGGGTGAGAGCAGAGGTTCTTCTGGTCCGGGTCTTGGTCTCTATCTCTATCTCTTGTTTTTTCAACGTCTTCTTCCTTTTTCTCCTCTTCCTTTTCTTCTTCAAATCGTTCATCTTCTCACTATAACTCCCAATACTCTTGATAACGAGAGTGTTAGTGTAGATCGCAAATCTTAACTAGCATGTACTTATGAATCAAAATCACTGCTAAAAATCCAATTTAAACTGTTAGGCTTCTACTGCGAGCCTATATGCAATGAACTAGTCAGGCTGGATTTGATTGATTGATGTTAAAAGGTATAAATGACAGAGGAATTAAAATTTATTTTTGAGAATAAATGAATAAAAATATAATACATTATATACAATATAAAATGTATAAAATATATACATTAAATGGATTGGAAGGCGAGAATCACTGTATATGCCCCTTCCCAGAGTATGTCTCTGACAGAAAGTGCTGAGCAGACGGAATATTTAGTGTGTATAATACAATCCATTGTTTTATCAAAAATCAATCCTTATAAAAAAGTTCAACATTGTAAGAAATAAACCAAACTATATTTCTCAGTTTTATTTGGGTACTCCGAATATTCAAAAATTAAGTTTTGTGCTCCATTCCTTGATGAAAAAAACTACCCCCCTTTTGCAACACAAATTATTTTGCTGAAAAATAACCTCTTTCCACATTTTGCAACGTCAAAAGGGTCTCTAATTTCTGAACACCTAAAAATACAATCTCTGATTTCTGGGCTCCATCCCTTTATGCCAAGTACTACCCCTTTTTTGCCACATTGATTATCATATCTGTTTAGGGAATTCAAGAGCCCAAAAAAAAGCCCAAATATGTGCTTCAATTTTTTAAAAATTTCATTTCTTTAATTGGGGTTAATTTTTGAACTTTTTTTTTTGAGTTGCTTTTTGGATAGTCTATTTTTGCGGAATTGGAGAGCCCAAAAAAGGCCAAAAATATTGTGCTTCAATTTTTGAAAAATAGAATTTCTGTAATTGGAGTTCATTTGGAACTTGAGGGATGTTTTTGGATAGTTGGTTTTTGCGTAATTCAAAAGCCTCAAAAAGACTCAAAATTATGGTGCAATTGATTTTTTTTTAATATGTGACTTAAGACGTTTACATTAAGCAAGCACCTCCACAGCAAAATCGATTTTTTGAAAAATGTAAAGGAGTCCAAAAATTAGATCCATTAAGCTAGCACCTCCACAATCGAATTTAGCTGTTTCAAACATCTCACAATTTTGAGCTTTTTGCTTCCTCATAGAGAGGAAGCTTTGTAGTGGTGACAAAAATCCAGTTTCTAAAAAAAGGTTTTTTTGAATATATTTTAAGTGGAATATGTCTAATATGATGTCCTGAAAAATTGTCCGGATGTATGTATTTATGTGTGTATGTGTGTATGTTTGTTTATATGTATGTCACGCTTTTAACGATCCTGCAATATCTTTAGAACGCGTATAGATAAATTGATGAAATTTGGCATATTTATTCCACTATTTACCAAGTTGAATTTTTTTACAATGGTTTACCAAAATATTAAATTTTACAAGTTTCGTGTACTTTTATAATTTCGTAAAATTCATTTTTTCACTATAACTTCCCAAATATTCAAAATTTAAAGTTGATGTAAGGAAAATGAAGATTAATGCATTTCATTGAGGAATAAGAAAGTTATAAAAAATTATTTTTTAAAAATTAAATTTTTCAACTATAATTTCTCAAATAATAAAAATTTAAAGCTGTTGTTAGGGAAATGAAGATTCCTTCTGTCCAGACGAATCGATTGACCTATAAGATTAATCCATTTCATTCAAAAATAAGAAAGTTATGCTTTAGTGTAATTTTCGAAAAAGAGTTTTTCGAATATATAACTTCTCAAATAATTTAAATTTAATGCTGATGTAAAGAGAATTAAATACTTAATGCTTCCTCTATGAGGAAGCAAATCATATTTGCTTACAGGAAGCAAAGTGCTCATTGAATGAGCACAAAAGTTGATACAACTTGACAGCTAGTTCTGGGCTTTTTTTGGACACCAGTAAAAATTTTTGAGCTCTTTTACATTTTTCAAAAAATCAAAATTAGCTGTGGAGGTTGATTATTGATTATTATTGATTATTTTTGAATGAAATGGATTAATCTTATAGGTCAATCGATTCGTCTGTAGAGAAGGAATCTTCATTTCCCTAACAACAGCTTTAAATTTTTATTATTTGAGAAATTATAGTTGAAAAATTTAATTTTCAAAAAATAATTTTTTATAACTTTGTTATTTCTCAATGAAATGCATTAATCTTCATTTTCCTTACATCAACTTTAAATTTTGAATATTTGAGAAGTTATAGTGAAAAAATGAATTTTACAAAAATTATAAAAGTACACGAAACTTGTAAAATTTAATATTTGGCTAGCTTACATTAAGCTAGCACCTCCAACGTCTTAAATCGTAAAATAAAAAATCAATTGCACCACAATTTTTGGCTTTTTTTTGCTCTTGAATTCCGAAAAAATAAACATTCAAAAAACAACCCTTAAGTTTCAAAATCAACCCCAATTACAGAAATGTAATTTTTTAAAAATTGAAGCACACAGTATTTTTGGGCTTTTTTGGGCTCCTAAATTACGAAAAGATAAACACTCAAAAAACAACCCTTAAGTTTCAAAATCAGCCCCAATTACAGAAATGTAATTTTTTAAAAATTGAAGCGCACAGTATTTTTGGGCTTTTTTGGGCTCCTATATTACCAAAAAAAATTAACACTCGCAAAACAGCCCTTAAGTTTAAAAATCAACCCCAATTACAGAAATGTAATTTTTAAAAAATTGACGCGCACAGTAATTTCGAGCTTTTTTGGGCTCTTGAATATCCTAAACGAAAGTTATCAAAAAACAACCCCTACTTATCAAAAATCAACCCTTACAAAAAAATTTTAATATTTTTAAAAATAAACAACACTATTTCATTCAGTTTTACTCGGGTACTACGAATATCGCAAAGTGAACTTTTGGGCTTCATCCCTTGATACCAAAAACTACCCAAATTTTGTAATGTACCTCAATATACATTCACGTGTTTATTATATTGGACGTTTTCACTTTCATTCTCATAGTCCTCTGTAGGTACAGTAATGTTCAACGATGCCTTCCTCTGTTTTGTAACGACCCAACCCTATTTTCAATTAGAATTTTGTGGAAATCAGGGTTGGATCGTTACAAAATAGAGGAAGGCATCGTTGAACATTACTGTACATGGAAAGCCATCTGACTGCTGCCCCGGAGACCCGCGTTCGATTCCCGCTAACTTCGTTTTCTTCTAACCCGATTTTTCTGTTTCAGCTTTATAATAATATTAAGTTTAAGATTATAGATGTATGTAATTTCTAATTATATTCGGTTTCTAAGTTTGATAGAATGTGTTAGGTTGTTTCAAGGTCAAAAGCCCCCTTCAAAGCTTGCGATACGTGTCTGTTTCTTTTTTTGCTATTCCAAGCAAAACTGTCTGAGTGTGGTATGGGACTGACTGCTAGACTGCACCGGAACAGAATCCAGTGCGGCTACCGATATACGTTGGCCGCTTGGCCCCTACTCATAAGGCTCGCGTATGAATCGTAGTATGAAGTCCGGGCACGCTTATACTTTTTATAGGATCATCCACTAGGCGGAATAAAGATTCTTTCCATAATTGCATACTAACTTATTCTTTTTATTCGACCTTTGATTGAAATATTAGCGTATGAATTATTTATTAAATTGTCATTCTGGATCTGAAAAGGTAGACTCGTTTGGGAATGAAATCCGAAATAATAGCAGTGATATCGAAGATTTGGAATTACATTTTTCTCCGTGCACTTGTCATCACTTGACATGTAGCACAACAACATAGGTGGCGCCGCCACACGGCATTGATCAACACATGGTACACTTTCAACTCGTAGTACCACGGGGCTGATTTCTATGTTACGTACAGCTAATATGTAACTAATGTGGTTCAGGCTATAGACTTTTCAATTAGGCGGTCTAGATAAAAATTCAGATTTGCGCTAGGTTTTATCTAGTCAGAGCCCATCTTTCGGATTAGGACAATCTTGTCGCATTCTACAAATTTTTCATATTCAGCGCACGACCAAAAACAAAGCAAACTAGACAGTATATCCTTCAAAGCCAACACAAGTTCGTAAATGGGTTTAAAACAGTTGCAATTTTCACGCTGAGGTCACAACTCAAGTTGTATTGAGAGCTCGAAAGTTTCAACGAGATTATTGAGGGTTACAACCTCTGAACGATTACGCGATACATGTGGATGTAGTCTACCTACAAGAGGGAAAAAAAGTAAGGCTAGGTTAGCGAGCGAGGGTTTAGATCTCGCATAATGTGCACGTAACACACCCTACTCATCACGCGTTGCTTGCTCCCTTCCCTTCCCACCTTCACTTTTCTTCGTTTCCTTATTTTAAACCCTCCCGATTCACAATCCTCAACCCACAATCACCCGTCTTGAAATACGCATACAATGAATAAATTTTTCAAACGACGATTTTCTTTATAATGTGAGTACTGTCAACTGTTTACTTACTTTACAACATTTTTCCAAAGAATAGAACGAATTTTTCACTTATACATAACACTCACGGAAAATAAATTATTATCTGTGGTATTGAAGCTTTTTTTCAGTTTTAATTCGTCACTAATTATAATATGGTATCATGTATTGAGGATAACAACAATTTTTAGATTTAAAACACTGCAATTCGTGATGTGACTCCGTCGCTAAAGCATGCACGGCACGCGTTATCTTTTCGTTATCAGTTCGTGATGGTGTTCAGTCATTGTTATATTTGTTTTTTATGTCTTCAGGTTTCTTAAATATTTAACACATAAAAAGTTTTAGTTAAAGTTACCCGCGAACAGTCTCATTTTCTATTTAGATGTTATGAAAAATTGTATGTGTGACAAGAGGAGGGGAAAGATGTCAACTCGTGATTCGTGATGTCAACATTCACACTTGTTAACATCGTTCCATTCAAGGTTATTAGTTTATGTGTAAAGTTTGCTTAAAAGAATTAGTCACGCGACCAGATGAATACATACCATTAGAGAGAAGAAAGTATCAAAATAGTAGCCTCATGCTAAAAGAGACCCCAAAAGTTAAAATAGCAGAGAAGCAAAGTAAATCAACGCCTGTTGTAATCATTGTAAAGTGTACAGACAATTTAGCACTCTAATACATTGTGAAACGCAATATATACTTATATAGAGGTGTGCAATATTGATTCGGGACTAGTATGTTTGCGCTGTATGTCGGGTCAACCCGCGCAAACCCATTTACAGTAAAATGTGAAACTGTTAGTGAATTAATTTGGAAAGCAAGCGATTTAGTACAATTTTGCCAGCAATGAATCGTATTTTATTTTATTTTGCCTAACTGATATAACCAATATACCTACACGGAGAGAAATTACGTGTTCTTTAGTACATGAAAAAAATCACGTATTAAATATTTGAACGAATTCGGGTGATAAATATCGAGCCTAAAGTGCTCAGAACGTGAGCCCGGGACAAGCGCGTGTAATCAAAACAAGGCCTCATGTGCTGAATTCACAAAACTCACGTACTCAGCACTTGAAGCTCCGAATGTTCGAAGCATGAATTTTTCCAATTGCTCAGAATTGATGTTTAAAAAACAAACTCAGTCCCTCATTTTTCTAAATAACATTCTCTCGAAACGGCCAATAAAATTGTCAACAGCCAATAATAATTAAATAATCCTAACAATGGTCTACAACAACCTCTAGTAACGGTCAATTACATCCCCTAGAAATAACACCCTCCCCCCAGTAACAATCGTTATGAATGAAGGTCTATAATAACCTTTGACAATAAAAGCTCCCAACAACCGCCAATACAGTACAACCTCTCTAAGAGCTACCTCGATAAGACCTACAATGGCCTTGATGAGCTCGGACGCTTCCCCCACTACAAACCCTACTCACGCTGCCTCGAGAATGGGGCGCAAACCCCCAAAAAGAGCTAGCAGCCAAGCGCAGCTTAATTTCAGTTTTTTACATTCTCATCAGAGAAGGTATTAGCTTTGTGTAAAATTTGACCCCCCCCCGTTTTTTCAAATGTCCACGTTTTGGGACCCCTGAACCCGAAAAATATGTTTTTACGAATGCGTCTATCTGTCTGTGTGTCTGTCTGTAGATTTTTAGTTTGTGAGCACGATAACTTTCGAAAGAATTGACCGATTGGATTGGCCTTTGGTATACTCTTTGAGTGTCCTAAAATGAAGGTCAAGTTCGTTGGCCAGCCATTTTGGATAAAAATTTAAAAAGTTAGAGCATTTTGAAAATTTTTGATACCACTTTTTTTTAAATTTAAAAATTCTATGCATGGATGTTCGTAGTACTCAAAAAGTCGAACAATTTTTCCTAATAACTTTTTTGGATAAAAAAAAAATTGAAAGACTTATAACATTTTGAAAATCCAAAAAAAATGAAAGAAAACCTAAATTAGAAGCCTAAAAACGCACGATATGAAAAAAAGTCTAAAGATGAAAAATGTTTCTTTTTGAACGCCCTATAGGATAGGCAAAACAACTTTTTGAATTTCCTTAAAAAATCTAAAATTCAAATTTTGAGCCAAATAACGCGAGATGCAGAGAAAATGATAAGAAACATAATTATTGGTCTTAGAAAGATCTACAAGATCTTCTTTGGCCATTTTTCAATAGGATGAGTAGTTTTCGTTTTAATCATGAAAAATATTGTCAAACAGAGCCGAGCGCGAAGCGCGAGGTTTATATCAAGTATCGAGCGCGAAGCGCGAGTGCCCTGATGAAAATGTGCTCCTTAAGGTCGATAGAACCTTAAGTAAATTAGTTTTCTTTTGCATTCAAAGCTGTAATTTAATTTAATTTAAATTTAATTAAATTAAATTTAAATTTAAAGTAATTTAAAAAAAAAACATATAGGTACAAGCGTCCTGTAAGGTGCAAGCTTCCTGCAGGGCACAAGCGCGCGAAGCGCGCAACACGGAGCGCGAAGCGCGCGATGAGAATGTGCCCGCCAAGCGGGCAGATTTTTCTCATTGAAAGTGGTTTTTTATTAAAATTATTTTTTTAATTTGCATACAATAATTCGTATATATATATATATTTTAAAGGTTGTTGATATTTCTAACTCCTACATAGTACAAGGCAGCTTTATTTTTATAAAACTTTTAAGAAAACAAAATTATAATTTGATTTTAAATTAAAATACATTTTTAATATGTACATACGCTATAAACAATCGTATTTAATATATATTGTATTTTTGTCCACATGTTGAAATATTCTCAGTTTTATTTTTGAATATATTGTGTGCAAAAAAGTTTACAAATTTTAAATAATTTTAGAGTACTTTCCGATACTCTGCGAGTAATGAACTTTTAAAATATATTATACGTATTTAATCAAAAAACGCTACGTTTTCATCGCCGCCGGCCGCTAGCTCTATTTGAGGTTTCGTACTCAAACACACATTTCACACATACGCGCAATTTCCGAGCTCGACGCCCAGTAGTGGGAGCCCCCTATTTCTCGGAATTATTACCCCTAACCGCCCATGAGCTAGCTCTTAGAGAGGTTGTACTGTATAACATCCCCTAGAAACGGTAGTAACAACCCTTAGTAACTGTCAATAACAACCTCTAACAGCTGAACAATAACAGCCCCTTAATAACCATCCATAACAACCGTTAGCAACGGCCAATAACAATTCCTATCAAAATGTAAGAGCAACCCCTAGCAACGACCCTCAGCAAAGGTTAAATAACCTCTCTTAGTGACGGCCAATAATATCTCCCAGGAAATTGCCAAAAATGGCCTTTAGCAAGTGTCAATAAGATAAATTTATCAATATAAACCGTCACAAAGACCAATAACGATCTCTATGAACGACTCTTATTAATGGTCAAAAACAACTTTTAGTAATGGTAAAAACTAACCCTTAGCAGCTGGTCAATAACTAGAAACGGTCTCTTGCAACGAATAATAACCCCGAACAACGGTCTAGAATAATCCTTAGAAACGGTCAGCAACCAATAAAAAGCCCTATACCACTCTCAACAACGATAAATAAAAATTTTGTCATGAACAGTAACAGTCCCTAGAAATCGTCATTAACAACCCTTAGTAACAGCCAATAAAAATCCTTATCAACTGTTAAAATCAACGCCTAACAATTTAGCAATGGTCAATAACATCCTTTAGTAAAAATTAATAATATTTCCAGGAACTTAGCCGAGACAATTAATAAACTTTGGCAGCGAAAAATAGCAACTTCTAGCAACCTTCAATAACATCCGTTAGCAACGGTCAATAATAACCCTAAGTAACAACCAATAACAACTCCAAGCAACAATTCTAAGCAACAGTCAAAAATACCCACCCCTCCCACAAAATAAAAACGGTCAATAACAACGGACTGACGGAATCCTGACTGAAAGCATAGGAATTTGTACCCCTCTCTATAAAAATATATAAAGATAAAAATAAAATAAAGTAAAATTAAAATTAAATTAAAATTGTGCACCGAGAAAAATAGATATTCAAGGAATTTCCTAAGCGGCACAAAAGGCCACGTCTTTAAGACGTCGTCACAGCATCTTTATGACATCCTATGTTCATTTAATGATTTACGATTTCGTAAGACATCTCTTTACGACAATTACATAAGGTATCGCAAAGAGGTCGTAACGATGTCTTTAAAGACATCCCAGAGGCGCAGGAAATTAAAAGACGTTTTTAGAACATCCTAAAGACGTTTTTATGACTTAAAGTTTAAAACACGTTTTTAGAACGTGACGTTCGAAATGCCCTAAGTCAGGCCAAAGAACGTCCAAAAAATCATCAATATTCCAAATACGTTCTAAAAACGTCCTTGGAACATTATATGTTCTTAGAGCATTATTTGATCTGACTTAGGAGGTTTTTAAGTCGTTCTAAAAACGTCCTGAGACATTAGTGCCCACTGGGATAGTAAAAATTTATACCCGATGGTAACATTTAAATTGAACTAGTCCCACTGACGGCCGCCACGCGGCCGTCGTCGCACTACTTGCCTTACTTGCCTTTCTATATTCTTTTCTACATTCAATGCCAATGCTAATTCATTATCCAATATGGCAGCCTTCAATTTAAACATGGCTGCCTTCAATTCGATATATTCGATATATTTCGAGATTTCCATGCCATGCTTTTTTTACTATAGGATAATATAACTGAATATCGCACAGTAAGTTACAAAAATGTTTTGCTTTCTCATAGAGGAAGCTTTGTAGTCGTTACATTTTTCAATATTTTTTAAATGGTTTAATTAAACTTTACTTACTTGATAAATATCTAATACAATAATCTAATCAATCACTGAATAAAATAGTTTAGTTGTCCCACCTAGACGTTTAGCTGGATTTTTTAATTCCAAGAAAATATAGCTGTGTTACCTAAATTTCTAGCTGTTTTGGATAAATTTTGCCATGTATGTATTTTGTATGTATGTATGTATGTATGTATGTATGTATGTATGTATGTATGTATGTATG
>CAJFCP010026097.1:162182-175065 GCA_904066005.1 Synergus itoensis
ATTTTTACATGGGTATTGCTATAGTTTTAGTTGAAAATTTTAATTGTTATGTGACGCGCGCAGTGACGCTGACGGCGGTACCTGCCTAATATTGTATGTTCGTAATGGAATCAAGGACCACAAGGATTTAATTTTGTGATGTGCTGTACTTTTGTATAAAAGCGAATGAACATTGTTTGGTTACGTTGTGGTGACGATTGACGGAAATAGTGGATAGAATATAGATGTAGTAGGGCTAGAGGAGGATAGGACAACCGCATACAATTATTGATGGGGTGCAAATGGGGTCGACCGCGCCTCTCCTAACAGAGGCATTACACGCGCATTATATTTATTTAATACACCGATCAACCGACCGTGAGTATTATATATGAGTTATTATTTCTGGTTATGGTTACCCTACATGATCCTCTTGCCCCTCAACATGTTATTGTGTGGACAAGTGTGCCGTTTACATACCAGTTGGCTCAAATAGGGTGAATAATGCGATACTTCTCAAAGTCATAGGGAAGCTTATAGTAAAGCAAAACTACCCTCGTATCCCGACACTCAAATCGGTTTATGTATCTTAGGTATAAAGAGAGAAAAAAAAAAAAAAAAAAAAAAATTAGCACCACTTAAGAGTAGTTATTTTCTATTCATTTCATGTGCAGGACGACTTGCTGATCTCCATAAATTACATGAGATACTTAGGAGGCACCCTAATCTCTCTTATTAATCTGGATTAGGAAAACGACCGACATATCACGTAAATTTAGAAATAATTACATGTAAAAATGGAAATGAAAAGTTAAGTGTAGAATGTGAACTTTAAAATGTAAAATATCAAGTACACAAAGTGTCAAATGCAAAATGTGGAATTATACGTGATTCGAGGTTTAAAAAAACGAATGATGCCGCATTTTTGTGTTAAAAAAGAAATATATATATATATTAATATAACTCACATAATAACCTCTAAAGTACAGTCCAAAATAAGCACTCACCTGAAAAAAATAAAAATTTAATAATTAGTACTGTAATGCAAATAATTACAAAAATTATTATACATAATTTTTAAGAAATAAACGTGCGTTCGTTAATAATCAAAACGGGACAGAAACTTTCAATTTCTTTTATCCGTATTGTTCTCCAAAATATCGAATAGAGATGATGATGTAAATTAATATATGTATGTATAAACAAGTTCATAAAGATCGTGAGTAAAACCGTCAATTGTTTTCTTCATGATCGTGCCTCGCTTACTCTCGTTTGCTTACATTTTTCTATATGAAATATATTCTTTATGTAAAATAATTTTTGAAAATTTGAAAACATTTAATTGATTTGTTAAATTGTAAGAAATTCATTGAAATTTGTCATAAATGTTCAATTATTAAAGCTGTCAATAATTTCAAACCAAAATTAATTTTTTTGTGATTACATATTTTCAATTTATAACATTTCAATGTGTAATATTTCACAGATTTTTTCAATTAAAAGGATTTTAAATAAACATGCTCAATTTTAGAATGCTTCATTTAAAATTGTTGCAGTGTGAAAAATTGATCATTAATTAACATGTACTTTCTTTATCCTATTATAAAAAGAACATACATTTCAGCTAACTTCATAGCATTACCTTAATTCTGACGTCAGCGTAACCACTGGTTACGCATGAAGTGAGCAGAAAGCCTAATGACGTAAGCGTACTAACTTCAAAATATTTCAAATACGAAACACGCGCGGTCAAGCACGCGATAGGTCTCGTTATAGAAATTTCAAAGTTAAGAAGCTTAAATAGGTAAAAAAAATCACATGAAATTGCATACTACAAGTATGTATGCGCACGTCAACTTTCATCTATCAATCTTTGAAAAATTTTGGATTCCTAGAATTCAGCTTGTATGGTAAGTGTGGACTGAGAGCTCAGTCGTAAAAAAAGGAAATAAAATATTTATATATGTTGATGCTGTCTCGGACTCGGTATTTAATTTGTGTAAATCCAATATAAACGCTAAACCCATAATAAATAACTTCTCGGCTGGCCAGGCTGTGTCGAGGTGTGGAGCCAGGTTGGTAGGTTATACGTTATATTATACCTATCTTTGGGCCCCTAACCTTCGTCTCCGTGCAAGATGAGAAAGTATAACGAAAAAGAACTGACGGAGTGGAAGAAGGAGGCTGTAGTGTAGAAGGCGGAGGAGTTTTGACCCTCTGCTAACGGGACCCTTCTTCGCTTCTTTCGCTCGTAATACAAATCGGTCGCCAGGGCAAAATAATAGTGTTCAACAGGGGCCTCGTTTCGACACTCACGAGACAGCTCGCAAGTCTTCGCAAGAAGTAGGTATGTACCTATACATCTGTTTATACTTTTTTTTTTCTCTTGCAGAATTCTCGTATATTCTAACTTGATAAACTATTCAATACCACTTAAAAACTACTTTTAAACAACATCAAATAATTCCAGTAGTAGGTAATTCCAGTAGGCATGCCAATTCTCCTGGCAACATGTTTACATATTTCTAAAAATAATATTTAATATAATGTAGGAGCAGGAACAAATAAACAAGGTTCAAGGCTCATCATTTAGAAATAGGCAATTCAGTTTTCGTCCTACACGGAGAGAAACTACGTGTACTCTGTACATGATAAATAATCACGTATTAGATATTTGAACTAATTCGGGTGATAAGTATCGGGGATAAAGTTCCGAAAACCGGTAACCTTCGATTTTATTTGAGCTCCGTATACCATACACTCGACTCCCTCAAATTTTTAAATTTCACAACCCCTCAAATTTCACCAGCATCTTTCTCACTAAGCACGTGATACCATTGCGCATGTCATGGCGCTCGGTATCTGATTGGTTGCTATTGGCGCGCAGTTTCAAGTACTGAATAGTACATTTCGATACTATAGTGCGCGAATGTGATTTTAGCCTTGTGTAAACGTTTGTAAAAGGTCACACAAGGTTAAAATCACTTTCTTGCACATGTATCGAACCGTATTTTTTGACACGACGTGTGCGAAGCTTGATTTAGCAAACGCTTTTTTGACCCAGCGTGTACGAAATCGAATTTCGCGCACGGAGTGTGAAAAAAAAATTATTTTATATGCAATACGCATGCGTAATTAATGTGACTATAGAGGGAAGGAATTTGGTGAAATTTGAGGGGGCCTCTGTTTTGGATTTGTATTGAAATTTTAGGGAGTCGAGTGTACTTATGTATTTAGACGCGCTGATTACGAATATGATAGTAAAAATTGGCGCAAATTTGATTTTCATGGTGAAATCATGAAAAAATCATAAAAACCATAGTTTTTGCGTTTATCTCAGTTAATATGCAAAATGGCAAAGGGAATGGTAAAGGGAAATGAAAAAAACTAAAAAGGAATGGTAAAGGGAAACCAATGAAGATACGATGGAAATCAATATATCTCTAATTTTCTCGGAAATCATTACTCGCAGACAAAAATATTTCAAACAAAAAATGTGTATTTCGATCAGATCTACAACTTTTGTTTGAAACATTTTTTTTTTATTTTTGTATATTATCTGAGATAAACGCAAAAAACCATGATTTTTATGGTTTTTTCATAATTTCGCCATGAAAATCAAATTTTCGACAATTTTCACTATCATATTCGTAATCAGCGCGTCAAAATACATAAGTATACGCGGAGCCCAAAGAACATCGTAGGTTACCGGTTTTCGGAACTGCACCCAATATCGGGCCTCAAGTGCTCAGAACGTGAACCGAGCCAAGCGCGTGTAAACAAAACAAGGCCTAATGTGCTGAATTCACGAAACTCACGTATTCAGCACGTGAAGCTCCGAGTGTTCGAAACATGAATTTTCCCAAGTGCTCAGAATTGATTATTTCTCTCCATGTAGCACTGTAACTAACTTTCTTGTCGAAAAAGTTTCAGCGTAGACGTCAACGTGTGAATATTCTTAAATTGAATTTGAAATTGTCGATACATCGCGTCGTCGGGTCTCTGACTGTTCGACGATTCGAGCGTAAGTGTGGAGTCTCGAAACCTGAATGTGAACCTGCGCACTGGCTTCTCTGACAAATTGAACGCAGACGGTTTTAGAGAAGCGAAGCGAGTACTCGAGTACTTAGAGAGGATAATCTTTTGTCGAACTTCCATGCGTTCGGAAGTAGAAGTTGTAATTCTCGTCGAAGAGTCAGTTTCCAAGTAAATTGAACGAGAAAAGAGATTGTTATAAAATGATATTATATTTTGTCGATACGTGTAACAAGTCTGTAATTATAAAAATTGTCCAAGTAATATTTTGAAATAAATTTTGGTTAGAATAAGTTGTTGTTGGGTTTGCCCATTGAACCTACCTCGTAGTTATTTAATTGTCAAATGATTTATTTCTAGCCGTGCTTTCGCTTGCAATATTATAATATAAATTAAACTTTACTTTGCAAGTTGAGTTTCAACTAGCTAGCTTCACGGAAAAAAAAGTTCATTATAATCTTTCCTGAACTATTGCTACACTCGGGGATGAGAGCGAACCTTGAACAAATTTGATAAATTCTGTATAACTTTCAGTATTTAATCTAGAAAAAATCTGGAAAAACTATACAAAAGTTTAAATGTAAACTTTACATTGAAGTCCGATTTAAAAAATTTCAATGAAATATATAGAGAAATTCATGAAAACATGTTGAAAAGTTTCGTAGAAATGACATTTGAGGTATTGAGAGTTTGTGAACTACTTTAATATAAGATTTATAGAACTGAGTCCTAGAAAATGAACTGCGCACTCGTTTTGTGCGCAGGTAGCGACATTCTTCGCGTCTCCCGCTTATATCTTAGATTTTTTGTTTTATATTTCAAGTTAGGTTTAGCTGCGATGCTTTAGGCGTGCGTTAGGAATTAGGAGTGTGATGCGAAAGTGTCAGGTTTCGAACTCGTGGCGAATAATAAAAATTTTCATAGCGTGCGTTTATAATTAGTGTAGTGACTGTGTGTGTAATAATAAATAATTGTGTAATAATAATTATATAAAACCTTAATTTTTTTCGGCGCAAAATCGGTTATCGTTTCCTAGGATTGTTCTCTAAAGTTTTGAGACTTCTTCGATATAGATTTTATATTAGCTGGAGTTTTAGATTTTCTAGAACTGTTCTACGTTCATCGTAGAATAGTTCAACACAATGTAAAACCAAGAGGATATTAAGTTTTATTAAACTACCCGCCGTATCCTCTACTATAGGACTAGTTCTATAAAATTTCATCAACTTTTTTTTCTGTGTTCCAACTCATATTATAATAAAATTTAGTCTAAATTGTTTATTATTTATAAAATAACCCGGAGCCTTGGCAGTTGTGACCCAGGCCGCGCCAAGTTAATGAGGAAAGTCTGGTAGGGGAAAATTAAATATATTACTCAAAACCATATCCAGAACATAACCGACCTGTAGAACGTATAATAAGTATATTAGATATCATAGAATTATATAATTGTGATACTTTTTAATATTGTGACGTATTTAATGGTACTTTTTTTTTAGCACCCCGCGATAAAATCCATTGGTATGACTATTCTTCGCCTACGTTATTCGCACGAGTATTAACGTAACAACTACTTGAACAAGACAAGCCGTTAGCTGTATTTTACGCGTTTCGAGAAGCAATTACGTCCGTAATGGCTTGGTGCCATACTTCATATGGCGTTCGCTCTTCATGCTCACAAGTCACATCGCCTGGTGGTGAGTCGTTGCACTAGTGGCTATGCACTGGAGAGTGCGAAGGTACGAAGTCACAAGAGGATAAAAGGATGCACGCTCTAAGCTTTTACGAACGAAAGATAGTCCATATAGTGAAGCGAGATGGAAATAGGCAGAGAAGGACACAGGGACGAGGTGCACACATTATCTAAATGCGCGACACTCAAATCCTCACGTTCCTGTCGTCTGCCTCTTCGTCTGCGCCATTACAACTACTCGTACAGTACTCCTGTACTGTAACCATGCATACAGGCGACATTTCTTTCGCTAAGTAACGCACATTCCAAGAGCTGCCCAACGACTGTCAAGTGGACAATTTCTAGCTTCCTTTCATCACACTGAGAGAAAAGTGTATAGCCATAGCCATAGCCGTAAATACCAAACTGCGATAGAAGAGAGCATTTAGTTGAACGAACATAACAATAAAAACGAACGAACATTATTTTATATTTAACCCTAAATGTGTGCCCCAAAATGTGTCCCACGCGAAATTCATTTCATTCTCCTGTGCAAATATCCTTGATTTTCGGGTTGATGTTGCCAGTTGCTCGCTGTCTGTCAAGTGAGAAAAGTCTGCAGCGCGTTTGGGGCACATTTGTCCCCCAGAGGATGATCCGCTACGTTGCCTTGTGCAACCTTTACACACATAAATAATAAAAATAAAAATAATTTTGTAGAAAAGGCTTCTTCTTCTAATTCCGACGAATTTTTTTTTTTTCAACTTTACTAACCTTTTTTCCATTGAATATAACTTTTTCAATAATTTTCATGATTTTTTATCTTTATAATAGTGAAACCATCTTATTTTTCATCAGAAAACAAAGAGATTGACCTATTATACATTTACATTATTGATAATATTAAGCACTCTGCCTGCACTTCCGATATTTCTCATTTTTCAAAATTTCCGAGCTTCGGGTGTTCAAATAAATATAATTTTTTAAAGGAATATAATAATATTCTACATCGTTCTAAGTGAAAATCGTCCTCTTCAAAATGCCGTTTAAAATTTCAAAATTAATTAACTAGAAAAGAAAATTTAATAATTAATTACATGATTTTCTCCACAAAATGTCAATTTCACGATTTTTTGCGATTTTTATTTATTTAAACATTATTTTCAACATCTTAACTTCAATAAAACGAAATTTTATGTACATCATTCTCTTCGTCATTAAAAAACTAGGAAAATGGAATATATTAACGTCTCTTTCAGATGAAAGGAAAATATTGGGCACAGGGAATCCAAATAAGGGACATTCGTCATCCACAAGATCATCCGGTGAGGGTAGAAAAATCCAGGAAGCCGTCTAGGATTAAATAGAGTTAACAAAAACTTAAATACTTAATCTTATAGTTTACATTGCTTTTATTTACTGAAGACGAACTACCTGCTGGTTGATTTCATACGCAACAATGTAATTCCAGAAAAGCCTGGCTTCGAATTCTCTTTAACTTCGATTCGGTTACACGTAAGGATCGAGATATAAAATTTTATTTCTCAAGCGTATTATAGCTTCTTATCTTTTCAAACAATTTCTTTATGATTTTAATTTCTTAATATTCAATTAATGCAGAGGATTTACTTGAATCGTATCAAAAAATATTTCAAAAATTCTTATTGTTAATAAGAATTAATTAAATATCCCCTTTTATATTGCATCCGGGCCCTCAATTACGTTAATCTCGTAGATACCATATTGCGTTAACTTAATCTCTTCACATTCATTCCATAAGATTGAGAAGAACTATGAAGTAATGAAGTATATATCAGTAACATTTAAAATTAAGTATCGTAGAATAACCTAAATTCGGTCATACACCTATCTTCGGAGTTAAATTAATAATTAATAATGTAATAATAGAACAGCAATATTTTTTATATTGCTATGTTCAGACAATTTCCTTATACAGAATTCATTTAAATTCATTGATATTATATATGAATACAAAATCTTTATGTTGTTATGTATTCCAGTATCCAGAATTTAAGGTTACATGTTTGAATCCAAGATATGATATTTTTTATATACGTTACTATTTTATACACTGAGAAAAACAGATTGTACCGTTTATGATCTTGGAAGGTTAACTATGGGACAGCGATCTAGATATTAAGCCGTACAATCTGGATGTTAAACCGTATAATCTGGATGTTAAATTCTAAAATCCTGGATTATAAAACTTAAAATCTAGATTACACGGTTTAACATCCAGATTATACGATTTAATATCTAGATCGCTGTCCCATAGTTAACCTTCCAAGATCATAAATGGTACAATCCATTTTTCTCAGTGTACGGATATACATGTCTACTTTAGGCAGAATGTTCTTTTGCAGTGAGCTGTTCATTGAATTTCTCAAATAAAATTTTATTTTAATTGCGATCCATTAATTATTACCTTATCGCACTCATTTCTACTAGCCGATGGTGCCAAAATATTTAAATTATTATTATTATTAAATACTAATTTAATTATTTAAGTGGAATCTTGGAGGGGTGCCAATATAAGGTCGCCGTTTTTTTTGCTTCCAACCAATTAAGCTCAAATTATGTAAGATTGTTCCTTTGAATGCGACTCAAAAACCCGTGAAGACTTTCCGAAGGAACGTTTCATTAACCCTTTGAAGGCCACTGTTGCAGTTGAACAACATTCACTATTTTCGATTTTCATGTAACAAACTTAGAATTCCGCAAAATGAATACGTGAATTAGATTAAAGTGGACTATTCCGTATCTCGTAAGGTGATTAATGGTTATAAGTTATCGTATACATTATTGCTGAATTTTTTCATAATTTTTATTCAACGGGTACTAGGCTTGGCCTTTAAAGGGTTAAGGAGAAAATAACATGGTCTTTATGATAGCATTTTACATGGTGTTTCAAACAGCACGATAGATGCGTTAACGCTTGACCCTGATATAATTTGACCTCATTCACAAAACTTGCTCAAAGACAGTGTGTATAAATATGATGTAATATAATATATAATATTTATATGATGTATAAAATATATGTATAACAAAGCTATGATTCTAGGAATTTATTTACCCATTTAAATTCAGCAATATTTTTCATCATATAACGATCATTAAGAAAGATGTTCGCTCCAAATATTCAAACACTGTAAGGATTTTGAAACATTTGTCTCTAGAAAGTTTTTTTGCTGGGTGTTTTTTGAAATTATATCTTGCAATTCGGATACATTTTATTAAAAATTAAACGAGAATGACTTTTTGTCTTTCTAAATTCACAGTTCCAACCATCCTTGACATTTTAAGCATCACCAGCGATGTTCAAAAAATAATAATGACAGTCATAAGGTTTTCATGTTTTTTTTTTACACTAGTGGAAAATGTTTCAAGACAACGTATACAAAGTATCGATACTTTTTACATATGGCATCGAACACATTGATTCACTTACGTTCTTCATCCAATAAAAACTGTGATTGAAAGAAATCGAGTACTAATTGGTTCATTGAAATTATCAATGCTTTGTTTAAAAAACCCAAAAATTGTACCCCCTCCATTTTGATAAATAATTATCAAAATGAATTAATTTTTGGTGTAAGAAGTACTATCTAATAGGACTACAATTGGGCCAATTTTTAGCCAGATCGGACAACTTTCATTTTCAAGGTGCGTACACTTGAGGAATTATGCCCCATATATATGGGGCATTATTCCTCAAGTGTACCACCCTCAGAATTTGACTTTGTCTGATCGAACACAAACTTGGGTAAAGTATAGTCCTACTAGATACAACTTTAGAGGAAAAAGATTTTTTCCATTGGATAAAAATTGACCGAAATAGGGGAGGAGGAATTTTTCGAATTTTTTCGATTTTGTGCTTTTTTCGTGCTATTTCGAAGGTACTAAGCTCCTTTCCTATGGAATATACAAAATTTTGTCCCACATGTTTTTGATAGCTTTTTTCTTGGTCTATCGAATGGTTATAACCATTTTTTAAAAAATTGAAAATTTGACCGATTTTTTTTTTAAATAAAAATATTTTTGACTTTTTTAGAAAAACGGCATTTTTTTTTTGGTCTCAAAATAAAGCTTAAGTCTTTATCTTTCGATGCTGTAAAATTCAACTTGTTGTTTTTTGTTGTTTTCGAGAAACAACAGAGACCCAGCAGTCTCGAGCGCCGAAAAAATCTTTTTCCTCTAAAGTTGTATCTAGTAGGACTATACTTTACCCAAGTTTAAGTTCGATCAGACAAAGTCAAATTCTGAGGGTGGTACACTAGAGGAACAATTCCCCATATATATATATATACACACACTGCTACCTCAAATGTAGTCATGCCTCGGTTCGTCATGACACGTTGTGAGTGAGTTTAGCAGGTAAAGAAGTCAGGGTCGTATGTACCAGTGTTCCCTTTGTGGGCTCCACAATGATGTGCATTGATGCTCATGCGTCGCGCATGGCGCAAATGGTTAATTGGTTGCTTTTAAAGGGTTGCGTCTGATTGGTTACTTTCCGCGAATGAGCGAACCGAGTGAACCATAGTAAAAACTGACTTAGGGTACTGCACCCTTTGCAGCTACGATACTAGTATGAGTACCTGAGCTGGCGGCGCAATCATTTCGACTCCTCACCTCCCCTTATCTAAGTTTGGGAGCGAACCCAAGTTCTAGGAAGACGACAACTGAGTGAACTGCAACCGCGGGAGCAGTGTATATATATATTTAAAGTGTAAAATGAAATGACTCCGAAGTAAAATATTTCCATTTTATTACAAAAATATTGGAATTAAATATATTTGGTTATAGTATTTGAAATTTTACAGGATTTTGTAAAATTTACCTCTTCCACCGTAGGTTGTAATTGGTAATAATTTTACAAGATCATTGGTAAATTCATCACTACTCTCCAGGAACTCATTTTAAAAATTTAGATATACATACAATAGTGAAAGGATATTGATGTCGAAACATCGAAAACATCGATATCTACTGTCGATTATCGATTTTTTACACATCGATGTTGTGGGTATCTATACAATCGAACTAAATATCGATTGTACAAAATTCCATTTGGCCAAAAAGTGGTATAGTTTGTGCTGCTTGAGTAAAAGCGTTACAAGGCGGTCGTGCGTGAGTAAAATGTCACTGATTATGCGAGAAGTGCCCGGTTGGCGGCGTGATGTTACATTCCTCTGCGAAGAAAGTGAAAATGTGGGGAAATTTAAAAATGTAAATAAAGTAAACGAAAATCGTGCTTAGCAAAAAACATTATAAATTATAAATTGTGTATTTATTAAACGCAATAGTGAATAGTGAATAGTGTTTTAGTGGGCGATGGATTAATAAATTGGTTACAGTTGATGGATTCGGTAAGTGTGATAAGTTTTGAGGGTTATTTTATTATTATTACAGGTTATTACAAGTTATTATACATCAACAAGATGAAAGCGATGCCGATTTTGATAATTACATTCAAAAAGGTATTTTTTTTCTTAAAACTCAGAATCTTGAATCTTCTCAAATAATTTCTGTTGCAGATAGCCAAATTTGTTTGTAGAATGAAAAAAACTATGGGTGCCATTGTGAGCACACATTCTCATAACACTTCGCGCGCTTGCATTCGTTTACCACCTTCATCGCTGCTATATACTTTTATTTAAATTATTTTAGTTTCAAATGAAGAAGAAAACTAATTTACTTAAGGTTCTATCGACCTTAAGGAACACATTCTCATCAAAGACAAATAATTATGTTCTTATAATTTTCTCTGAATCACGGGTTATTTTGGCTCAAAATTTGAATTTTCGATTTTTCAAGAAAATTCAAAAAATTGTTACGTCATTCCTGTAGGGCGTTCAAAAAGATATATTTTTCATCCTTTGACTCTTTTTTATATCGTGCGTTATTTGGCTTTAAATTAAATTTTTTTTTTTAATTTTCAAAATGCTCTTACTTGTTTAATTTTCACCAAAAATGGCTGGCGAACGAACTCGGCCTTCATTTTAGGACACTAAAAGTGTATACCAAAGACCAATCCAATCGGTCAATTCTTTCGAAAGTTATCGTGAACGAAAAGTATATTAGTATATATTAACGAGTACAATAGAATTTAGAATTCTTGAAAATTACGATAAATTATTTTAAATTCTTAGATACCTTTTAGTGTCTTTTGAAATTAAAAAAAAAAAAAAAAACTAAGATTTTTTGGAATTTCTGCAAATCTTGAAATCTTTTGAAATCTGCACTCAGAAAAAAGTTTGTTTAAATCAAACAAAATTTGTTTGAATCAAACGAATTATCACTTTGATATGGGGTCAATCATATGTTTGTTTGATCCAAATAAATTTCTTATTTGTTTTTATTTATTTCAATTGAATAAAATTTTGTTTCATTTAAATAAATTTTTTGTTTAAATTAAATAAGTTTCTTCTTTGACAGTTGAAAAAAAAAAAATAAATGAATAATTTTTTTCCGAAAAAAAAAGAAAAAAAATGAAATCGATCTATATTATAGTTTCGTTTATCTAATACATATTCTATAACTAATGAAAAATTGATTCCTTCGATATTGCGAAATTCGCGTCGGAACCAGGACTCGAACGCAAGACAAGCGAGAAGAGCTGAATTAAAACTCGACACTACCCACTACACTACGGAGGCTGATAACTTATGGTTAAGGGCGATGGAATTTGAAAGTAATGTTATCAGATACTAATGTTATCACCAAGAATAGTATGATTGGTTTTGAAGGGAAAAAAGGGCAAGTAGGTGGATTTTTGCTGGCACATTGTGGGAAGAAAGGGTGAATAACACTAAGAGGCTCACCAATTTTTCCAGAAAAGTAATATATTATTCACTGGAGGTGAATAAATATGCGAATAAATATACATAATATTGACAGCTGCGAGTTTACTGAAAGTCACTGAGGGCTTGAGGCTATTTCTATGTAGGCTTGTACTGTGCTGACCTCACACTCGGGGATAGTTTTGGCGGGAATGATTTGAATTGCAATAAGAAAGATAATCTTCTATTTTAAAGATTTATTCGATTATTCACAAGTTTTAATGATCTTAGTAATATAAATGCATTGTATAATTGTCACTGAAGGTAAAGATTTGTTTTTTCTTATAATAAATATGAGGTGAATCAAACGATAAAAGATTACTGCGATCATCTT
>CAJFCP010026097.1:175465-208206 GCA_904066005.1 Synergus itoensis
TTTGTTTAAAATAAAAGTATATACTTCACATATTATTTGTTTCAAATAAAAAAAATATTTTATTTAAATCAAACATATATTGACATATATACCAAACAAATTATATATTTTAATCAATAAAGTGAATATTCTTCATTTATTAAATTTAAATAAATGTTTTGTTAATTGAAGTAAGAAATTTATTTCGTTCAATTATGTGACTTCAAATAAATTTTTTTTTTTAAATTTAAACAAACTTTTTTCTGAGTGTGGTGTACACTTAAAATTCAATTGATCAACTCTTCGTTAAATTCCAACTCTTCAAGAATCTTAAATTTATTTTGAATATATTTTTATTATTCGCACATGAACCTTGCTTGAAATTTTTAATTTTTGAAAATCATAATTCTGAACTCACCTGGAACATATAAAGATAAAATTTAATTTTTATACTAATTGCAATTTTTAATCAATTTAGATGATCCTTTGCAAGATTCACAAGGACGATCCGAAACATAATAAGCAACTCTCTGCATAAAGTTTTTAAATAATAAACCACCAAATTTGGAAGGACACATCGTCGTAGCTATAAGGCAGGAATGGGTATACCTAAACAAATTTAATTCAATAGACGATTTTCTCGGCTAATTTTACAAATTCAACGAGGAAAAGGCACTGTAAAACTTCTTCTCTTTGTAAAAGATTATATTTTCCTAAAGGCTCCATTTGTTTTAACAGCAGGAACAGAAGATCGAGCTCGAAAAGATCACATATGCTTGTGTGAACTTTTGGGTAATTCTGTTGATTATTTTTGTTTGGAGCAGAATCTATTTTCAGGATTGATGCCGTAAAGGGACTTTGAATCAGAAGAAATTCTCTATTCCAATCAGTATGTGACTGTTTACAAAGGACTTTATAAAAAACAGAATAAAAATTATATTATATTATATTAATATATATTATATTAATTCATTAAGATTGATTTTATTTTTTGTAGTTTAAATAGAAATGTTGTGAACATATAATTTCCTTTACAGGTATGAAATTGATAATAATTTTATTACTGATAATTAAATTTTAATAAATTTTTTATTTTAGTTGATTCAGATTTACTTTATTTTTTACGTTGACACCTTATATGAAATAAGCGAGTCATTTTTATTTGATTTGCATAATTCTTTACCAAAGCCCTTTCAAGACGGTCTTTTTGCTCTAATTAAGAACTAAAATAACTATTTTTTTTAACACTTAAGATAATAAGCAATGAGATATGAGTCAGGGAAGATATATAAAATAATAACAAAACATTGTATGATGGAATTTTTCCTTTTATTTGTGTCTACCAAAACTTAAGAAAAAAAAATAAATACAAAATGTATAAAAATGTAGAACAAACTATAATAACTTAAAATACATAAAAACGTTAAACACTTAAAATTATATTTAGCGTTGCTTCGTGCATGCTACCATTTTCGCCAACGTAAGAATTTAAAAGAATTTATCGTAATTTTCAGGAATTACAAATTCTAACGTACTCGTTAATATCCCATTTTTTTTTTGTTTAATATCAATTTTTGGTTCAACTTTTTTCTCTTTTGGATAAAAAAAAAATTGAAAGACATAACATTTTGAAAATCCAAAAAAATGAAAGAAAACTTAAATTAGAAGCCAAACAACGCACGATATGAAAAAAAGTATAAAGATGAAAAATGTTTCTTTTTGAACGCCCTATAGGATAGGTATAACAACTTTTTGAATTTCCATAAAAAATCGAAAATTCAAATTTTGAGCCAAATAACGCGAGATGCAGAGAAAATGATAAGTAACATAATTGTTGGTCCTAAAAAGATCTACAAGTTCTTCTTTGGCCATTTTTCAATAGGATGAGTAATTTTCGTTTTAATCATGAAAAATGTTGTTAAATAGAGCCTAAATAGAAGCGCGAGTGCCCTAGTGAGAATGTGCTCCTTAAGGTCGATAGTTTTCTTTTGCATTCAAAGCTGTAATTTAATTTAATTTAAATTGAATTTAATTAACTTTAAAGTAATTTAAAAAAAAAATATAGGTACAAGCGTCCTGTAAGGCGCAAGCTGCCTACAGGGCACAAGCGCGCGAAGCGCGCAACACGGAGCGCGACGTGTAAATATTTTTTACATTCTCATCAGAGAAGGTATTATATTTGTGTAAAATTTGACCCCCCCCCCCCCTTTTTGTCAAATGTTCACGTTTTGGGACCCCCTGAACTCGAAAAACATGTTTTTACGAATGTGTCTGTCTGTGTGTCTGTCTGTCTGTAGATTTTTAGTTTGTGAGCACGATAACTTTCGAAAGAATTGACCGATTGGATTGGCCTTTGGTATACCCTTTGAGTTTCCTAAAATGAAGGTCAGGTTCGTTGGCCAGCCATTTTGGATAAAAATTCAAAAAGTTGGAGCATTTTGAAAATTTTTGATACCACTTTTTTTTATTTAAAAATTTTGTGCACGGATATTCGTAGTACTCAAAAAGTCGAACAATTCTTCCTAATGACTTTTTTGGATACGAAAAAAATTGAAAGACTTATAACATTTTGAAAATCCAAAAAAATGAAAGAGAAAACTTAAATTAGAAGCCAAACAGCGCACGATATGAAAAAAGTCTAAAGATGAAAAATGTTTATTTTTGAACGCCCTATAGGATAGGCATAACAACTTTTTGAATTTCCTTAAAAAATCGAAGATTCAAATTTTGACCCAAATAACGCGAGATGCAGAGAAAATGATAAGAAACATAATTATTGGTTTTAGAGAGATCTACAAGTTTTTTTTTGACCATTTTTCAATAGGATGAGTAGTTTTCGTTTTAATCCTGAAAAATATTGTTAAACAGAGCCGAGCACGAAGCGCGAGGTTTAAATCAAATATCGAGCGCGAAGCGCGAGTGCCCTGATGAGAATGTGCTCCTTAAGGTCGATAGAACCTTAAGTAAATTAGTTTTCATCTTCATTTATATAAATAAAGTAATTAAAACAAAAGTATATAGCAGCGATAAAGATTGCTAAGTGAGCGCCAGCGCGCAACACGAAGCGCGAAGCGCGATGTGTGTACGAGAATGTGTCCGCGAAGCGGGCAGATTTTTTCTTTCATTCGTCAAACAAATTTGACTATCTGCAACAGAAATTATTTGAGAAGATTAAAAATTCTGAGTTTTAAGAAACAAAATACCTTTTTGAATGTAATTATCAAAATCGGCATCGTTTCATCTTGTTGATATATAATAACTTGTAATAACCTGTAATAATAATAAAATGACCCTCAAAACTTATCACACTTACCGAATCTATCAACTGTAACCAATTTATTAATCCATCGCCCACTAAAACACTATTCACTATTGCGTTTAATAAATACACAATTTATAATTTATAATGTTTTTTGCTAAGCACGATTTTCGTTTACTTTATTTACATTTTTAAGTTTCCCCACATTTTCACTTTCTTCGCAGAGGAATGTAACATCACGCCGCCAATCGGGCACTTCTCGCATAATCAGTGACATTTTACTCACGCACGACCGTCTTGTAACGCTTTTACTCAAGCAGCACAAACTATACCACTTTTTGGCCAAATGGAATTTTGTACAATCGATATTTAGTCCGATTGTATAGATACCGACGATCTTGTGCCAAGCTTATCGATATCGTTGTGTAAATATCGATATAAAGTTTCGATGTCGATCTTTTTCACCACATTGTTTCAAAATATCCTTTGCTGCGAGATACTTAATTAATTTTTATTTTGATCAAGATTCATTAATATCGGTCTCATACAAATTTGTATAAGTTAAAATGTCATTATTTATATTAAACAATAAAAATAATATTTTTAGCATTTTAAACTTCACGCGAATAACAAGCAATCAGATGCATCTGCATATGCGCGATTATCGTAATAAAGATAATCGATATTTCTTTCCGACGTATATGTTAATTTTTCACATCGATGTTTGAAACATCGATATTTTCCATTCGATGTTCCATCATTAACATACAAAAAAACAGTGGACAATCTTCACAAATATTTGTTTACAATGATACTTTTATCTCAAGTTGTAAATTGAAAAAAAAACTTAAATTTAGATAGCAGTTTAAATTTAATGCTTTCAAATTTATTGAATTTATTTATATTTTAAGAATTTTTATGTTACAGTTTTGATCTTTAAAACGGTTAAAGGCGGAATTAATAAAGTCTAGATCATCGACGAAAACACTTGTATACTTTTTCATTCAGACCGATACTTGGAATGGAATCGAAGTTTTTAAAGTATGTATCGATACTTTTTCTGAGTATCGCCCATCCCTAATTAACTATTGCCGAACCAGAGGCCTTCTCGTATCGTTGACTTGTGTCAACGGATGATGTCATTGTGCCGTCATATCAGGATTTGCGAGTATAGCGTTACAGTCGAGGTTACAGTAGTTGGCAGTATTATCATAGAATGGAAATTCCTGCTATATCGTTAACGATGCGGGTTGGGTCGGATGCGAGGTGAGATTCTTTGAGTTCGGCGGTCACCACTCTGGACGCAAGAAGGCTGAAGAAGGCTATATGGACAGCATGGACTATATGTAGAGTGTAGAGTAGTCAGTAGAGGGTTCGGTTTGGCGAAGGGTAAGAGGGACAGAGAGAGAAAGAATGAGGGGTTGTTGCACGGGAGAGGATGCTAGATGATGATGGGAGAGGATGAGAGTGAGTGTGGTAGAAAAAGGGAGTGTGTGTGTGTGTGTATGTGTATTCAAAGAGAGATAGAGTGAGAGAGAGGGGGGGAGTGAGTTAGTGTGATGAGAAGAGGAGTGGAGAGGAACGAAAGTGAGGGGAGAGTGGCGTACGGGAGACAATGACATCGTGGAGCCGCTAGGGGAATGCAAATAACAAGAAGCGTCGATGTTTTTGAGTTGACTAGTAACTCCACAGGGAACGGCGTGTTTCACCGATGGTTAGCGTCAAATATTTGGTGCGTGCGCAAAGCATGGCAACGTCGCGCCCGCCCGAGCCTACTACCTCGCTGGTGGTACACGCCGCGCGTCACGCCACGCAAACTAATTAATTAGCAGCTTTCCTATAACGCCGACTAAACCGCCGCGTCGGACGGCACATAACGATGCACACGACACGTCTGGAGCAGAAATCGCGTGTTTACTGACACCTGCTCATCGTACGTGCACTGCACCTGTAGAAAAATCGCTAAAAACTTGTAAATGCAGATAACTACTAAATAGGTTTCACCATAAAAAGTTTGCAAAGATGTTGTGATGAGTTGTCTATTCTCATAAAGAAATAAGAGAAGGTTTGGGCACACTATTATCGCGAATGCGCAGAAAACTTTAAATATATTTGTAGTAAATTTAAAATATGCAATTTCCTTATTTAAAAAAAAATAAATTAATAAAAATAATTTTTAGTAAGATAATTTTTATATTTTCTGGATGAAAATTGAAGAACAAAGTAACAGTAGGCATGATCTAGTTGCACCAAAGCTCGATTAAACCAATGACCGCATTTAAGCCAAAAACAGTTGAATTGCGCTGTATTTTTTGGCCGTTAAAAATATAGATGAAAGAGTGGTTATTATTGGGATCTGAATTCTTGAGGGCGCTACCAGCGGAATCATGTTAATATGGCCACGATAACAGGTAGATTTTGAAAAATACCATTGAGTTGGTAGTGAAAATGACAAAAAAATCATTCAAAATATCAGAAAATTAAATTAACATTTAAACAAATTTGTGATTTTACAAATTCTACACCCTCTTGTAAAAATTTTGTTGAGGGGGAACAAGTTTTACAAGCGGAATACGATTTTTCTTTTTTTTATTACCAAAAAATGCTGAAAAAATATTTATAAATATTAAATGGAAATATCAGAATCGAATTATTTTTGATTTAGTAGTAATTGGAATTTTGGAAAATAAAAAAATCGCACAGTTTCATGTTTTTAAGCTGTGGGTGAATAATCAACATAACCAAATATGCAACAAAACTCTTTACTTTTGAACTTTCGCGATGAAAATTCCATTTTAAAACATGACTGTAACTTTCGCATTTACTATCTGCTTTATTTTATAACTCTGTAAAGTACGATTATACTTTAATTTATTTTAAATCTGTATTTTTGTGCGATCGCCCATGCGAAATGTCAAAATCGATATTTTAAAATATCGATAATAGTAGGTACCTACATATATGCATTATATTTAATGTACCTTCATATGCAAGTTAACTGAATACATAGGTTCATAAAACGCAGAGAAGGTATAATAACTCAGTAGGTGCCAATTCCAATATTGTACAAATCACACATCATCCGGCTTTATATGTATATGTGTACTCAGCTATTCACTCGAGAAGTAAGTAGAGTTCAAGAGTTCAAGAGATCAAGAAAAAAGAAGGTCATCCAATGAACATAAAAGCCTAAAAGATTCAAACGCAATAAGATTCGACCAATAGAAAAAGTTTGCAAGGTTATTCTTTACTTACTCACAGTGATGCTCAGTGAATATACTATAAAAGGAATTCTCATTCGATGTCGAGACCGGTATAACCGAAATGCCTACCAAACCCTAAAGATATGTTAAAGTTACAGACCGCGCGCGATGTCAAGGTTTACATCTATAAAACATTCACTTTGGCACGCTTCATGAGTTAATACGTACGTGTACGTCCAAAAGAAAAGAAGTATGGAAGTTACCGTAGAGCTACTTCCAGATATAATCCCCACTTTTTAAAAAAGATTTAATTCTGATTGATTCATCAAATTTTAAATGGGACATATTTCCAAAATCGGAAATGTGAAAAAAAAAAATTTTTCGAGATAATTGCAATTGAATAAGTTGACCGAATATAAAAATAGTTTAAAAGGTAGAGTAAACCTGGTAAAAAGAGTGCATTGGAACACCTAGAAAACGAAATGTGGATTATAAGAAAATCTTTTTTTGATTCAAATAAATAATTTATTTATTTCAAATTACTGACTAAAATTACTTCATTTAACCTAGTAATTTTTTTGAATCAAAAAAATTTTGTTTTAAATGAAACAAATCATTTAAACAAATAATTTCTTTAAGTGAAAGAAACACGTCATTTATTAAAATCAAAGAAATTTTTTTTTAATATAAAAATATTTGTATGATGAATCAAAAAAAACGTAGTCAAAAAAAAATGTTTTCTTTAATTTAATAAGAATTTTTTTCTGGATGAAGGCATAAAATAACATTAGACATTTCAATACCATTCTATGCGAATGAATTCCGTTTTTGACCAGAATTCAATTCAATGCTCTGTATGGAATAAAAATTGTTTCACATTTGAATCTTTCTGAATGCACAACGAAATGTAAAGGCATTAAAATGAATTTTTTTAATGCCGTTGAGAAAAATGAATTTTTGGCAAATTAATGCTATTTAATATTTTTCGGCAACATTCTAAATTGAATGTCAAATAATGCCTTTCACGAAACAAAGTGTATTGAATGAGTCAATGCCATTTAATGCTTTTCGTCAAAAAAAGGAATTGATTCGCATAGAATGACATTTAAATGTTTATTGTTATTCTATAATGCCTTCGAATGCAACTACTTCTTACCGGGAAGGTGGTATCACCTCAGCATACAAAAAAAAAAAAAAAAAAAATTGCCGATTGCTACACAGGGAGTTGATTATTATGTATCCTTTTTTACTTTTTACTTTAGCTAATTGTTTTTCGCTTTGAGCTTTTTTACTTTACCCAAATTCACAGCTCCAATCAGCTTTAAGTATTTTTTATCACTTTTAAACGTCACGTCCCAGGCGGAAATGTCGGACGTATGGCTGATCTTACAAACGGCATAGTACCGCACCAGTTGTAAATGAGGAGCAATGCCAGTACTGATAATTAGTACCGCGCCGAGCGTTGGCGCGGTACTGGTTTAGTACTGCCCCAGTATGGAGTTCAAGTACTGGCTAGGAGCTGACTTAGGGAGTTGTGCCGAGCGTTGGCGAGGTACTGGTTCTGTACTGCCCCACCACTGATTCAAGTGTTTTGGCTAGAATCCAACTTGGGACTTCTTTCGAACGTCAGCACAGTACAGATTTATACGAAAAAAATTTGTAATTCAGGAATTACCGAACAATAACTTTTCGGTAAAAAAAATTGAAATTTTGTTGAGTCAACCGAATAATTTTGTTGCGCAGTTTTTTTTTTGCGTAAACAATTATTATTCTGCCAGTAAAATATCCTTACGCTTTTATGTTTTGCAAAAGTGAACATTAAAAATATGAAAAATTTTATATACATATTTTATTCATTGTTAACGCAAAAGCTTTTTTTAATGAAATTATCTTGAGATAATTTAATATTTGTGTATGGTTGAGTGTACCGTGGAAAAAATGTGTTACCATCATCTCGAGAGCTTAGGGTAATGGTTAGGTAGCTGGACTCGCGTCCCGTAGGTCATGCGTTCGATTCCCCCCCCCCCGCGTTGCGTGCGAAATTTTATTTGTTATATATGCGTTAAAATTTACAAATATCGATTAGTTATAAGTATACCCATAATATATTTACGAATAAAACATGTACAGTACTGCGTCAGTATAGACTTTCGGTACAGGCATTATACAATTTCCAGTACCGCCCCAGTACCGCCAGACAACTCCCAGCCGAGTGACATTTCGGATGAATTCCAGTACCGCCCCAGTACCGACATCCGCCCGGCGGTACTAGCCCGGTACCAAGCCAGTTGTAAATTTCCACCTGCCAATAACGTAAAAAAAGGGATCATATCGCTCTATTATTAAATTATTTTCCTCCCTATTCTTCATCCTATGTTCAAATCCTGTTTTGTAACCCCCTTTTTCAATCGCTTTTTCCATTCTTTTGCAACTTTAAAATTAAATCATCACTTTTTCCAATCCCCTTTCCCACGCCCTTTTCAAATCTTCCTAGAATAAAAAGTAAGAATTAACTGTAATTCCATCAGTTATTAAAAACATATATATTTAATTAAGTAAACATTACAACATTATACTCACTTCAGGGATGTTAAATCAATAATAGTTTTCGAATGTGCAGATCTGGCAGGCGTTTCGCAATAATATAATGCCAGATCACCCGTGCAGAAATTTCCGCAATTATAGCCCTATTTAAAATAGGGTTCTAAAAAAAAAAGGGAGACCCTGGTTGGCATTTCTATTTTTGATAAAAATATTTTTATATTATTGGTCATTTATGGGGCAATGATACAGTATATGTAATATATCATTAATACCAACTTGTTGATAATGAAACAGGGCGCATTGAAGAATTTTTCACGTTGAAATCAAACATCGGGTAAAAATAGGGAAATCCCAACATTTTTCACCCTTGATTATTTATGAAAATGTAAAAGATGGTTATGTTTATACAATTGGAAAATTTAATAATTTTTATATTGTTGACAAACACAGAAAAATATATTTCTAGAAACTTTAAACAGGTTTTCATGAAAATTATTATTAAACTGCATTTTATGATAGCTAAAAAATTATTTTCATAATTTTTAATAACTAGACATTTAAAGGGATTTTAAAAAATTACAAGAGTTTTTAGTAATTTCAGTAAATTTCAAGAGGTTTAACAAATTGTAAAGATTACTAAAACATTTTTTTATTGACAAATTTTACTTCAAAATTTTGAAACTTTTTTGAATGTTTTGAAATTTCTTAAAATCATTTGAAATCTTTAAAAATCCTTTGGCTTGTTTTAATAAATCTGAAATTTCTTGAAAATTATTTAATTTTTTCATATTCTTTTAGAATCCTTTGATATCTTATAATTTTTTAAATCTTGTGAAAGCTTTGGAAAATCCTTACATTCTTTGGAAATCCTCTTAAATTCCCTGGAATCACTTAAAAATCTCTTGAAATTTCCTTAAATTCATTAAAATCACTTGAAATCTTTTAAAAATCCTTTAAAATTATTTAATATCCTTCAAAATCCCTTGAAATGATTTAAAAAATGTTTAATGTTCTAAAATCTTGAAACTCTCGTGAACTATTTTGAAATTCTTTGAAAATTTCTTAAAATCACTTATTGTTTCTATATAATTAATACCTCTTTTTTATAATAGGACTTTTGTTTTCAGAAAATTAATTAGTTTAATGGTCCAATATTGTGAATAATGATTCCGCAGAATAGTTTTTTAATCCTAATGGGGTATTGACCAGTTTTTCCTAGGTAAGGTATTTATTAGGGTATTTTTTGGGTAAACTGACAAGGCCCTGACCAGTTTTCCTTAAGTAGGGCAATATTCTGCTTAAGCGTTACAAGCCTTGTGTGAGCCTTGCCAGTTAACCTGGTTAGAGCCACATCAGAAGTAGGGAAAACTGACCAGGACCCTGTCAGAACCCCATAAAAAATTCTGCACGGGCACACATGGTGACTCGGTAAACCAAACGATATGTAGTTAAAACGTAAAGGAGTAAATAGTATCGCAAAAAGATCGATTTGTGAGAGAAAAATTTCCAACAGCTACAGCTCTTCAACAATATAGGAGCTTTATGCATATATAATCATAAAGGTGGTGAATGATATGTTCAGCGAAGGAAAGGGTGGATGGTCCAGTTGCCCAGGGCTATAATAATAACTAACGTAAGGTTGCGTTAAACGCCACATTAGTCACATCCGATAATAATAAAGTATACTGGCGCTCTCTAAGCGACGATAGGCACTCAAAGCACACAGTCACTAAACGAAATTATTAGAGATATACCCTAACGGAATTTGTGGCCAGTTTTATAAATGCTTAAATAAAATCAAATATATGTAAAAAGAAAAAAAAACTTCAGTCACCATAACTGGAATTTCTATTAATTTTTCGTAAATGAGACATTCTTTTATGCAAAAATCGCACGAATTTCAGAAAAAACATTTCTTCAAATTTTTAAATGACTAGAATTTTTTTTGTATCTTCTCATTATTTTTGCTGGCGCCAGTATCGGGATTTTTGTAGAAATTTTTTTTTTTTTTCCAGAAATATGTTAATTCAAACTTTCGATATTTGTTAAAATGCACAATTTTCTCGTACCTTAAATTTATTATCTCCGATTTAACTAATCGAATCAATTCAGGTTTTTTTTTATTTCTTACCTTGTTATGTTAACTTTTTAGATGAGTAATTACATAATTTTTATTTAGTTAATTAACTATAAAGATATTTGCAAATTAATTATTGAAGCATTTTTTTCCATATTTGACCTCTCAACGAAGAAAATTGAAAAAAATACTGTTACATGCGCTACGTATCAATATCCAGGGCCGGACTTATGTGGAGGCCAGTGAGGCCAGTGGCCTCAGGCCTCCACCACTTGGGGGCCTCCACCACCTGCATGAAACATATATGCCAGATAAGCCGCATAAGACGTGAATGCTCTCCCTAAAAAAAAAAAAAAAAAAAAAGGTCACCAATTTCCGTCACTCCCCGAAAAAGGGCCCCCACCATGAACTGGCCTCAGGGCCTCCCCCAACCTTAGTCCGGCCCTGTCAATATCAATCGAAAAAATGCATTCTTATCAATATCTGCAACTATCTATGTGCAAAAACACATGTAATCTATATCAATGTAACAGCTGTCTAGATTACATTGATTATTATTTTGACAGGTCAAAGTTCAAGAATTTTAACCCTTTGCGGCACACATTTTTCTAAGAAACAAATTTTACGGTTACAAGCACCTGAAGGGGTTTTCGGGGTCGCTGATTACGAATCTGGAGTCAGATTTTCAAAATTCAAAATGGCGGATCCAATATGGCGGACAATTTTTTTAAAAAGTTGCCGGATTTTCATAAAACTTGTTATTCGGGAGTTTTTGAGATCGCTGATTACGAATCTGAAGCCCAATTTGCAAAATTCAAAATGGCGAATCCAATATGGCGGACGAGTTTTCAAAAAATTAATTGATTTTCATGAAACTTGGCATCTGGGAGTTTTTTTAGTCGCTGATTACAAATCTGACTTCAGATTCGTTATCAGAAAACCCAAAAATCCCAAGATGCCAAGTTTCATTAAAGCCCATTAAGTTTTTGAAAACTCATCCGCCATATTGGATTCACCATTTTGAATTTTTGAAATCTGACTTCAGATTCGTTATCAGAGATCCCAAAAACACCCCAATAACAAGTTTTATGAAAATCCAATCACTTTTTCAAAAATTTGTCCGCCATATTGTATTCGCAATCTTGAATTTTGGAAATCTGACCTTAGATTCGTCATCAGAGACACCAAAAACACCCAGATGATAAGTTTCATGAAAATTAATTTATTTTTTGAAAACTCGTCCGCCATATTGGATCCGTCATTTTGAATTTTGAAAATTTGGTTCCGAATTCGTAATCAGGGGCCACAAATACCAGAAATTCAGATTCAGAGATGAAAATAAACACCTCAAGAACAGTGTTGAAAAAAATACAATTGTTATATTGGGTTTAGTATGAGAAACACTACATTTTAGAGTTTTTTAAGCAAAAAAATAGAATTTATAACTTATATAACATTGCAGAAAATTCTGAAAAAATTCTGAAAAATACTTTAAGGTGTACTCAATTCAAAAAAAAAATTGCCGTTCCAAACTACATGATAGATTAGTGGAAAATGAATTTCTCCGTGAAAAAGCACCAATTTGGGCTATTTGTTTATATACATTATTTTATTAATTAACAATTAATGACGGGTAACATTTTTTTCACATTCATTTATATCCTAGAGACTTAGAAAAAACAAAAAACCCGGTACTTGTTGTTAAAAAAGTAGTTAAAAAAATGTAGAACCATAAGGAAAAAGGTGGGTCGCTGAACGACCCACCATGCCGCAAAGGGTTAAGGATAATAGAACTACAACTGGTTAAAATTTTAGAACCTTTCGGAGCTTCGTAATCAAAAAATCAATGATTGAAAATAACCTGTGATCTTATGAGAAGATGCACTTTTTGAAGGATGTAAAAATATTTGCAAATGAAAAATTTCTGAAATAATTCTGAGATATGTAGAATGTTTTCCCAAATCCATATCTGCTTCGAAATGTATCATTCAGAGCCTATAAGAATAGAAAAAGAAATAATTTATACCGTAAATGTATGCTCTAGTTTATGCGCGAATTTCGAATAATATATGAATTTCGAATAAATCACGTGTAACCTTGACAAACTTATGAGTGTGACTGTGTGAGTCAATACCATGTCGAAGCGTTCTCTCAATTGACTTGCTACGTACCAAGGGTACTTACTTCCTTAACTTTCTCGCATGCAAAACGAAAGCAAAAATAAGAAACGATAAAAAAACAAGAGAAGTTCGAAAAATCTCGTTGATAATATTTTTACAATAACGAGTGAGAGTAAAGTTCCAGAATTAATAAATTCTTGTTTTGTCATCCAATACTACATGACACATTTATTATAATACGTACAATATTATGTTCATACCATTATAATAAATTTAACATCACTGACAGTTTTTTTTAACCCTCCGTTTACACACTTGTTTTTCCCAATTCCGTTTACACACATGGGTCTTTTGTGTCCTGTCCAGTTTTTTAACTGTTTTTGGCTTTCAAAAAATCTGATAAAATTCAGAGTTATGCTTTGAAGTGTCTACTACACGATCCAATTGTTGTTAATGTCAATTGTTAAAAACTTTTTAAAATAGAAATTGAAATTTGCGTAAAAAATGGGAAAAAATCGATATTTGTTAAAAATTTCATGATTTAACAACTTAGCTTAGAACGAAAAACCTTCATAAAAAATATGGACCCATTGGTAGCGGCTTCAAAAAATTAAATTATTGGGAGACCTGAAAAGTGACATTTGAAAAAAAAGATCCATTGGCGGCGGCTTCAAAAAGTTGAATTAGTTAAAGAACTGAAAAATTAGAATATTCTGCAGTGATTCATGCAGGTAATTCCATAGAAAAAGCAGGATATTAAATTTTAAAGCACATTTATTGCTTAATTTTTTTTAATTCAATTTTATTTTTTCCACTGAAAAACTATCCAGAATCGCATGAAAACTTTTTTTCGATCATATAACAAATACGAGAAAATAATAATTAAAGCAAAAAAAAGTCTACACTAACTCGCGAAAAACTAACGCGGCTTACTGTGGGTCTTTTATGATCCAACGCGCACTTTGACAGCGCACCGCCCTGAGGTCAATTAACGAAGTGGCTGCAGTTCCACTTACAGAATATGAGCTTCTTACTACCTAATTTTTTTTAGGAGGCGAACCAAACTTCCATTATTTCTCGAAGACAAGATATTCCAATTTGAAAAATCGTTTGTGCCTTAAAAGACCCATAGTGTAAACGGAGGGTTAATAAATTCAGTAGTAGAAATTTTACTGCTGTATCAGATATTTTTTAACTTAACTCTACCATCGGATAGTGTCGGGAAACATTTTTTTTTTATTTCTATAACATTTTCTAATTTTTATAATACGCAGCGCAACATTTTCTTCCTAAAATAGTATGGAAGACGATAATATTACGTATCGAATAGAAGTGCTTTTGTTAATTATGTACGGAGATATTTCGAAAAAAATTCAAAACTAGCTGTCAAGTTGTACAACTTTTGTGCTCATTCAATGAGCACTTTGCTTCCTGTAAGCAAATATGATTTGCTTCCTCATAGAGGAAGCATTAAGTATTTAATTTTCTTCACATCAGCATTAAATTTTAATTATTTGAGAAGTTATATTCGAAAAACTCTTTTTCGAAAATTACAATAGAGCATAACTTTCTTATTTTTGAATGAAATGGATTAATCTTATAGGTCAATCGATTCGTCTGGACACAAGGAATCTTCATTTCCCTAACACCAGCTTTAAATATTTATTATTTGAGAAATTATAGTTGAAAAATTGAATTTTTAAAAAATAATTTTTTATAACTTTCTTATTTCTCAATGAAATGAATTAATGATATAGGTCAGTCGATTCATCTCGACAAAAAGAATATTTATTTTCCTTACGTCAGGTCAAAATTTTGATTATTTGAAAAGTTATAGTTGAAGATTAATTTTTGAAAATACAATTAACCATAACATCCTTATTTTTTAATGAAATGCATTAATCATATAGGTCAATCGATTCGTCTCGATGAAAGGAATCTTCATCTTCCTTACATCAACTTTAAATTTTGAATATTTGAGAAGTTATAGTGAAAAAATGAATTTTACGAAAATTATAATAGTACACGAAACTTGTAAAATTTAATATTTTGGTAAACCATTGTAAAATAATTCAACTTGGTAAATAGTGGAATAAATATGCCAAATTTCATCAATTTATCTATACGCGTTCTAAATATATTGCAGGATCGTTAAAAGCGTGACACACACACACACACACATCTGGACATTTTTTTAGAACATCATATTAGATATATTCTACTTAAAATATGTTCAAAAAAACCTTTTTTTAGAAACTGGATTTTTGTCACCACTACAAAGCTTCCTTTATGAGGAAGCAATTGATAGTTTAGTTATATTTTGAATACCTTTCGAAACAATAAACACTTTTTAATAATGTAACTTGACTTATGGTATGTTAAAAAGAATTTACGTTAAAAAATTAAAAATTTTTTTTTTTTTTTAATTTTTTATTTAAAAATTTCAGTCAAAAAACTGAAGAAAGAACAAAAGAAAATCGGTGTCGAGGAAACAAAATCAGATGAGAAAACTAATGACTTGAGATTCTCAAATCTAAACAAGGAAAAAACAAGAGAAGATTTGAGGAAGAATTTAAAATGATAAAATGAATTACTGAAGCTTCTCTACTCTCAACTAGGGTCAGTGCACCTGTTTTGGCCACAGTAAGTCCTGTTGTGGCCACCATCAATTTTCGTAATTTATTACGGTTCCGTTGGCTCTATTGCATTTTGTCAAAAGCAATTTGATGGCTCGTCAAAAAACTGCGTTCGTCAACATGCAGTAAAGCCAACAAAACCGTAATAAATGAGGAAAATTGTGATAGTGGCCATAATAGAAGCAGTGGCCAAAACAGATGCACCGACTCTACTATTCCTGTTAATTCTGTATCGAAACATTACCTTGTATGATGAGGAATTGCTTTCTTAGCCGCGAAAATGTGAGACAATTGAGGCATCGGATTTGCAGAACTGCCTCTAACGCTCGGCCCGACTCACAAGGAACCCTAGGTAGGTGTCCCCCTCCGATTTTATTCTTTCTAATATATGTTGTAGTACTAGTAAAACTAAGCGACACGTATTTTTTTTTACGTGCTAAAAATGGTTTTTAGGGGGTAAAAATCACCCCCGAAAAGTGCGGTACTAAATACCCATTTAATTGTTTCACATATTATAACAGAATCTTTCACAATCAAACCAATTCGAAAAATATCCTCACTATAAGAGATGAAATATGTGATTATGTCAACTTGATCAAAAAGATTTTTGGGGGGTAAACTACCCCACAATAATTTTTAATTATACAAAAAATTTCCAAACAGGCATGATTTCAACCCGAAAAATCTGGAAAAAATATATGTTGTACGCGATTATAAAATAAAGTTCACGTATTTTTGCATTTTACCAAAAAATTAATTTATAGGGAGTAACCACCCTAAAGTGCATTTTATTATATTTCTACAAAATAAAGCGAATTTCGCTTCCAAAACCAAGCAGAAAAAATTCCTTCACAAAGAGGGTTGAAAAATATAAACTTCTTAATTTAGTCAAAACACTTTATGGGGGTAAACTACCCCAAAAGGAGTTACGATTATACAAGAAAATTACCAAATAGGTGTAAATTGCAGTTGAAAAATCTGAAAAAAATATATGTTGCACGCGATAATAAAATAAAGTTCACGTATTTTTCCATTTTCCCAAAAAAATTACTTTATAGGGGTTAACCACCCTTAAGTGCATTTTATTTTATTTCTAAAAAGTAATGTAAATTTCGCGTACAAAACCAAGCAGAAAAAATTCCTTCACAAAGAGGGTTGAAAAATATAAACTTCTCAATTTAGTCAAAACATTATATGGGGGTAAACTATCCCGAAAGAAGTTACGATTATACAAGAAAATTTTATATTATATATATAATATAAATTATATTAATATAAATTATACAAGAAAATTCAACCCTCTTTGTGAAGGAATTTTTTCTGCTTGGTTTTGTACGCGAAATTTACTTTATTTTGTGGAAATATATAATAATAAAATGCACTTAAGGGTGGTTACCCCTTATAATGTAATTTTCTGGGAAAATGCAAAAATACGTAAACTTTATTTTATTATCGCGTGCAACATATATTTTTTCCACATTTTTCAGTTTGAAATCATGCCTGTTTGGAAATTTTTTGTATAATTAAAAATTATTGTGGGGTAGTTTTCCCCAAAAAAATCTTTTTAATCAAGTTGAAAAAATCACATATTTCATCTCTTATAGTGAGGATATTTTTCGAGTTGGTTAGGTTGTGTAAGATTCTGTTATAATATGTGAAACAATTAAATGGGTATTTAGTACAGCACTTTTCGGGGGTGATTTTTACCCCATAAAGACCATTTTTAGCACGTAAAAAAAAATACGTGTCGCTTAGTTTTGCTAGTACTACAACATATATTAGAAAGAATAAAATCGGAGGGGGACACCTACCTAGGGTTCCTTGTCAGCCCAGTAGGCCGGAGAGAGGGGATGATGCACGAAACGCCACTGAACGCGGCAATCGAAGGAAAGAATCAATTTACAACGCAACAATCAACTTGTTTTTCTGTTAATAATTAACGAATCGAGTTGATTTTTGCGTAGAAACATTACCTAAGCTTGTGCTGATATTGCTCATTTTGGCCAATTTTTTAATTAATATTAGAATTTTCTAGCTTTTAGTTTATTCATTTTTAATAGTAACTTAAATGAACAATTTCACCAAACGACTATATTTGTGAGAAGCGCACAAGCTTAGGGAATATTTCTACACAAACTCCTCATTATACATCAGCGGACGTGCATTTAAGATGGTACACTAGAGATTTTGAATTTGTTTAATCATGAGCAGCAACTCTGACTGAGCTCAAAATATCACATATTTTTTCACATAATTCAAGGTATTTTCAGGCAAAAAACTGTGACTGTGCCTCAAGAATTTTCTATTCAAAAAAAATTTTGAAAATTTTGAAAATATTTTTTGACCTTTCCTTTTCGACTAAAATGTCCCATAATTTTTCCAAAACATCCCTCCATTGGAACCCATAACATATTTTTTCCCCATCGAAATCGGTCCAGCGGTTCCCGAGAAAAAGGTGTTTTTCAATTTTTCTACTCACCCCCATAACTCCCATAATAATGATTTCTCAGATATAATCTTCCGGGGAATTGAACCTCATAATAATACCAACTCATGGTGAAAATTTCGAAGAGATTCGGCCCGGGGCAGCTAATACATGCTTATCCTGCTATGCCCCTTCTAGTTGTTAAAAATGATGGAAAAAAAAATAATCATAAAATGTAGTTTTTAAAAATAATTTTTATAAAAACCTGATTGTCAACAATATACATATTAGTTAATTTTCCTATGTATAAATATATAACCATCTTTTATATTTTCATAAATAATTAAGTATAGAAAATGTTGGGAATTCCCCTATTTTTATCCGATTGGTTTTGACGTGGAAAAATTTTCAGTGCCCTGTTTCTTTATCAAAAATATTTCAGTTTTATTAAATTATTTTAAAATGAGAATACCATGATAAGATTGGTATTAATGAGATATTACTACTATGTATAACGTTGACCCATAAATGTCTAATTATATGTATAAAAATATTTTTATTGAAAATAAAAATTCCACTAGAATCCTATTTTAAATAGAGCTAAATGCGGCAATTTCTATACGATTTATTTTCTTGAAATTGCAGTATACTACACGGAGAAAATTTGCGCGGTAATCATTACCGAAAGTTGTGGTGAAATTGGGATATCGTGACATTTCAGCTTTCTTTCGTCTAGTATCAGTATTATTTAATAAGCTTTTGGGAGCATATGATGAATGTATATTAAAAAATAAATATTAGTACTGTAATTTTTCAAGTCGCGCAATGTAATAGGTGGAAAATAATGATTAACGTAAATACTGTAAGAAGTGAGGAAGTATTCAACGTAAAATACTACCAACAAAATGAAATTTTTTCAAAGATAAATTGAAAATTTCAAAGCAGATGCGTTCAATTTTTCGCATTTACTTTCGTGAGCCTTCACCGAGCTGGACTGGAAGGATTACCGTCCGTTCGGTAAAGCTACCAAGTGTATCTAGAATGTCTAAGAGCGAACTCGCATCAACATCCCGCTCATGCGCAGTAAAGGTTTTCTTAGTAACATAAAAACCGGAGTTCGGTGCGCATCGTACTTACGTGCACATCGAGGTGTTTTCTTTCATCGTTTTTTGGATATTTCAAAGTGCGAACGAAGAGCAAATAGAGTGTTGTCAAGAGCGACAATCATTTAAAATCCCAGTGATCCCAAAAAGGCTAGCCGTTGCTTGTTATTTTCTTTTAATTTCGCGCTCGGCAAAACCTAACCCTATCGCACTGACCAGCGTCGGTCCCCGTGCGGCGCACGCGACCACGTGTTCGCGGGCGGCATTTAAATCCCCCTTTAAATTTTTCTTTTATAGCTTTGATTTGCCGGCTTTTTAAGCTGATGGAAATATAGGTCATGGCTGCTAGTTCCAGGTCGGTGCTAGACACCGGTGGTCGGCCACCTAACCTTGATGAATGCACCATGGATACATCCATCCTTGATGAGAGCGAAAAACAAGGGCTGGAGGGCCTTTTATCTCTCCAGTTTAATCCCACAAACGACAACCAACCTCCCGATGGAGAATTCCGTAAGGTAAGATCTCGAAATCGAACTCATGATCACGAGGGAGATAATTCCGAGAATGCCTCTCACACAAAGCGTCACAAATCACGCGACATCGACACCAACCCCGCTTCAATCCCTCTCCCCGATAGTGAGGAAGACCAATTCGACACACAAACACAGACAAAAAACAATAAACAAACTCACAATCACTCAAACACACATCCCAATCAAAACACAGGCTCTAACGCCAAAAAAGGTCCCTTTACCCATCTCCGTTACAGCGACAAGTGCAGGGGTCCTTGCAAGGTCATCGTCCAGCGAGACCATACCTCTGAACGAGCCAAGGAAAATTTGAACCCCATGACCTGCGGTAAGTTCTTCAGCTCTCATTACAGAGAAGCTGTCTTACACGTGGAAAGTGAGGGATTCGGAAAATTAAACGTAACTCTAAAATCATATAAAGAAGCAAATAGATTTTTGGATGACACCGTGACTCTTAAATCTAAGGGATTATTCGCTTTTGTTCCAGCAAACTTTGTTACCTGCCAAGGGGTTATTAAGAACATCCCTCTCGATTTTTCAGAAGACGAAATTCGCGATAGTTTGGAATTCCTGGGCTCGTCGAGGGGCAGGACTTCTGTACTGAATGTTCGCCGTCTCAACCGCAAAATCATTGACAAAGAAACAAACCAAAGATCATACACTCCATCCACGTCTGTTCTCCTAACTTTCGAAGGCACTTCACTTCCGGAAAGAGTTGCCCTTTTCAGGGTTTCTACAACTGTGGAAGTATACATTCCTCAAGTGAAGATGTGCTTGAAATGCCTGAGATACGGTCATATCAGCATCAATTGTAGATCCAATTCCAGGTGCAAACAATGCGGTGGTCCCAACACCCATAACGACCAAGATCCTTGCCCCAAGGCAAACAATGACCCTAAATGTGTTCACTGCGGCGGTGATCACCTTCCAAATGCAAGAAACTGTCCAGAGCTCCAATTCCAGAGAGAATTCAGGGCATATGCGGCCAAAAATGGTGTTTCCTTTTCCGAAGCAAAAGATGCGATCCGACCCAGGAAGAATTCCAGAAATGTACCAGCCCCCGTGCACTCTTCTTCTTCCGTCAGGTTTTCAACCCACCCAGAACTTAACGATGCTCAAACACCACCCACTTCCTCCCCTTCTAAAGCTCGATCTTTCTCTGAAATGGTATCTCGTCCGAAATCTCATTTCGGAACCAAAACAAATAACCCAGTTCAAATTCCTGCCAAATCCAATAAAGCGTCGTCACCAACTCCAAACTTCTCCTCCTACCATAACAACGGTAGATCTCAGAGTTCACTCCCCAATGGGTTTGCTTTGCATTCTCCAACTTCTCACACGTCAGTAGTTAAAACAACCAACCCCGAGAATAACGCAATCTCAATCATTGGCAGCATTATCGAGGCCCTGACCGGCTTAATTTCTTTCCTTACAACTGATTGCTCCTCCAATGAAGAGGAAAAACAAAATTTGCTTAACCGAATCTTGACTAGCATTTCTTCCCTTACGACTTCATTAATTTCACCTCAAAATGACACAAATTAAAAACTTAAAAATAATGCAATGGAATTGTCGCGGAATTGTGAATAAGAAGGAAGACCTACTAATTATGTCCGTCGACTATGACATTCTTTTACTCAGCGAAACTTTCCTGAAACCCAACAAAAATTTTAATCTAAAGAACTTCAATCTAATTAGAGCTGACAGACTTTCCAATAGAGGTGGTGGTCTTGCAATAGCCATCAGAACAGGAATCAATTTTTCCAAAATATCTTCAATTTTCAACGCCGAAAACAAACTCGAGACTCTAAGCATTTCAATTAACTCCTCTGAGGGGGAGCTCTTGATCGTTTCGGTCTACAGAGTTCCTTCTTCGGATAATGTCATTCTATCCAACACCTGGTTAACCCTACTTAATTCTATTTCAGCAATAAATTCTAACTTGGTCTTTATTGGAGGCGACTTTAATAGCCACCACTCCTCATGGGGTAGCTCCCACAACTGCACCAATGGTGCAGAGCTTTGCTCCTCATTAGACCAATCCAACTTCATTTGTCTAAACGATGGCAGGGAGACCTTTGCTACACGCCCAGGCCAATCTCCTTCGGTTTTGGACCTTTCATTTGTGACCCCTAATCTTTATACTAATTGCTCATGGGATGTGCGGGAGGACGCCATGGGGAGTGATCACTTCCCGGTGGTCACAAGCCTTGGAGTTTCTATCCCTATTTCCCCTTTCTTTTCACACAAATATAAATTAAAAAATATCGATTGGCCTTACTTTTCTAATAAGCTATCTGATTTTATTAAAGTCAATGAAGCAACGTTTAATGAATCATCTTTTAACCCTCTCACTGGCTACAATTTACTCATTGAAGGAATTGACAATGCGGTTTCTCTCGCTTGTCCTCCTTCTTCCCATACTGGACATATCTCTCAGCAAAAATTTAGATCCCCTAATAAAAAACCCTTCGTCCCTGCCCCTTGGTGGGACGAATCTTGCGACCAAGCCGTCGAGATAAGAAAACGAACCACCGGGGAGTACAGACGAAATAAGTCATATCCCAATTATTTAGAAATGAAAAAAGCGGAAGCTAAGGCCAAGCGATCCTTTAATATAGCACGCAGAAGTTCCTTCAGAAAATTCTGCGATTCCTTGGATAGAATGACTCCTATTTCGAGAATCTGGAGAGTTGTCAAGTGTTTTAAAAATCGTTTCACTCAACCGGCAGTGGCCTCCTGTTCGGCAGACGTAGAAGTTATTGCCAAGTTGCACTCTTTAATAGACGAACAAACCCCCCCGACAGTTTTTCATGACAAATTCCCTTCCGATTTCAGATCCAATGAATTTCTTGAAGCTCCTTTTTCTAAAACAGAATTGGAAATTGCTATTTCCTCGCTCAAAAAAAAATCCGCGCCTGGCCTAGATAAAATTGACTATAATATCATCAGACATCTCCCTGAAGAGGCAAGATCTGCCCTTCTCCTAATATACAATAGCATATACAGATCCGGGTTATTCCCTCCTACATGGAACAACTTTCTAGTAATCTTCATTCCAAAATCAACTCCTGGTAAATTTCGCCCTATTTCACTCGCCTCTTGCCTATTTAAACTTATGGAAAAACTAATTTATAATAGACTAATTTGGTATTTAGAACACAACAGGTATTTATCACCCTCCCAATTTGGTTTCAGAAAGGGCAGGTCTTGCGCTGACAACTTGGCTATTTTAGCAGCAGAAGTCTGGAAAGGCTTTGCTAACAAGGAGGTCACAGCCGGTCTTTTTTTAGATTTAAAGGGAGCCTTCCCGAGCGTCATCCCGCAAATCCTGGCGGAGGACCTACGGGACATCGGCATCCCCGAGTCAATGGCTAGATTCGTATACGATTCCACTGCATGTAAAAATATTTTTTTCCAAATTAACGGCGATTTAGTAGGTCCTAGAACCAGCACTGTGGGGCTCCCTCAGGGAAGCATTCTCAGTCCGATTCTTTTCCCAGTTTACACAAGAAAATTATTATCTATCATCCCTAACAATTGTACCTTAATTGAATTTGCAGACGATATAGCTATTATTAGCAGATCCCAGAACCCTGAACAATGTGTGGCTTCTCTCCAAAGATGCGCAGACCTTCTTTCCGACTTTTTAGCTGGAAGGGGTCTCGAGATCTGCCCAGAGAAGACCAAACTAGTTCTCTTCTCAAAACGGAAACTAGACTTCAATAATAATTTGCTTTCTTTTAACTTAAATAATATTCCAATTTATCCATCAGAAACAGTCAGATTCTTGGGAGTACTATTGGATTTCGAGTTCTCCTTTGATGCCCACTTTGCTTATCTAACCGAGAAATGCCGAAAAATTTTAAACATCTTAAAGGTCCTTAGGGGCGTCTGGTGGGGAGCGGATCCTTATATTCTTTTAAAAATTTATGACTCACTGATCAGAAGTAGCATAGACTACGGCTCTCATATCTATACATTTAAGCACGAAAAATTTTTTAGTAAACTAGAAAAAGTTAGAAATCAGGCTATCAGATTAGCCATAGGCTATAGAAACAGTACTCCAATTAACGTTATGCTAGCTGAAACTTGCGAATCCCCTTTAAAGAAACGATTTTGCTATTTAGCAAAAAGATATCTCTTAAGATCATTTTCTCTTCATGAACATTCCCTATCAGACAGCCTCAGGGAACTTTGGAACTCCACTAACCAAACTAATAGATTTCGCATTAGAGACATTTTTGTGCTATTTAGAGCTTACGATAGGGTTGCCAATTTTAAGCATCAGATTCGAAGTTCGGAAACCCACCCCTATTTTGAATTCCCCTATTCCGATCATCTCTACGAGCCTGGGGTCGAGTTTGGCATAGGTCGCTTAGTTCAGAATTGCCCAGATCCAGAGGCTCTTATTCAAGACTTCACAGACTCGAAATTTCCAAACTTCATTCAATTTTATACAGATGGTTCCAAGTCGGAGATAGATGAGGCAGCTGGATTTGCCTTCGTCTGTCCTTCGACTGGAACCACTCTTTCCTGGAAAATCTCTAACTTTGCCACTATTTTTACAATCGAAGCATACGCGATTTTGTATACCTTAGACTACATAATAAAAAACAATATTATTAAATCGGTCATATTTTCAGATTCCTTAAGTGTCCTTCAAAGTATAGCAGCAGTTTGTCCTAGCGAAATTAAATCTTTTATCATTTTCGTAATTAGAAATAGATTAGCGACCTTGGCCGGGCTCGGCCGCACGGCCGCATTGGTTTGGATCCCCGGTCATAAAGGAATTCGAGGAAATGAACGAGCCGACCAGGCGGCCAAGTTAGCCGCTGGTACCGGTCAGTTTCTTCCAGTTTCTTTACCCAGCACAGATTTCTTCAGTTCCGCCCGAAAATCTTTTCTAGACAGCACCAGGGATTATTATTCTAAAGTTGGGGAAAACAAGGGTGTTCATTACACCCAACGTTTTTATCAACATAGACAAAAACCCTGGTTTGCCTCCTTCATTGCACCAAGAGAGTGGACAGTTTCTCTTTGTCGCATGAGGAGTAATCACTATTCTCTCAATGCTAGCTTATTCCGCAAAAATATCATCGATTCAGATCGGTGCCCCTGTAACCCTGATATTGAAGAAGACCTGGACCATATTCTCTGGGCCTGCCCCCGTTTCAATAATATTCGAGATTCCCTAATAAAGGGTCTCTCCAAATCATTAAAATGCCCTCCACCCTTTTGTAGTTATCAATTTTTAAACAATCCATCTGTGCGAGTCGTCTCGCACGTATTCAAATTCCTAAAAGATGCTAATCTTAAAATCTAAATTTTCAATTTCAATTTAGACCCTAAATTTAAATTCAAATATGCCGCCCGCATGCACAGAGCGCATGCGCACACCATTTTTTCTCTCCCTTCGGGGCTTGATAATCCTGTTGGGAGAACATTCCACTGTTACAGATATATCATTGGGTAAAACCCAACACTAGTTCGTGGCCAGGTGTACAAAGCGATACGATTCGCACGTACAGTGCCAACGAGGTCGCCTATAGGCTACCTATATTAAAGAAGAAGAAGAAGAAGAAGAACATAAAAACCACACTGCCCATGAGCCCACGCTTGCCGGTTCACAGTTTTAAATGTTTATAAGGAATATAAAATAAATTGTTCTCATCTTTCAGAAGTTACCTTAATATTTTCCACCTTTCCTATAATTATAATTTAATAATAAACGAGACCGAACGATTTTGTACAATATAAAGATTTAAAATTTCCCGCGTCGCCCGCGATTATCGATATACGACGCGTCACGAACTGTATTGACCAATAAGGAATCGGGTCCACACATTATATAGCATTACAGTTTTTCGATATTATTTATTATTTATTATTGCTTTTGAAGTAAATTAAAAATTCAATCAATACAATAAAATGCAATATAATATAAAAATTCGTTCATTTTGAACATTCAGAACTTCAACCACATGATATTTTCATTCGCTCCTATTATATCTTTCTCGCAAGTGGTGATACTTTCTACTAGTTAGTATATAAGGACGATTCAAATCTATACTCTCAGCGTAGTGCGTGCGATTCGCCGAATATAGCGATAGTTTTATATATGTATTAGTCATAGCAATAGGTTTATGTATTGTACTCATATATATAGTTTAGTTTACCATTAAAATTGTATATATAATATGTAAAGCATGGTCAGTTAGTTGAAGGGTTTGATGTATGTATTTGTAAAATATACATACATTAATAACGAGATTATTTTTTTTTCTCTCCAAGCTGTATCTACCAAGCCGTGCGGTACTGAGTACCGCACGGCTTGGTAAATTCTCAAGTCCAGGAGCCTAAACTTTCTTGTGGTTTAGTACAGGACGTTCTCATGAGCAGTGCGGTACTCTGTACCGAAAGCTTGGTAGATTTTCATGTAATTCCTTTTACAGTGCTGTACGTGAAAATTTACCGAAATGTCACGATATCCCAATTTCACCACAACTTTCGGTAATGATTACCGCGCAAATTTTCTCCGTGTAGTCTTTAAAGGGGTTATATACAAAGTTGAGGCTCAAAAAATCGAAAAATTTTTTAATGCATATTCTGAAAGTACATACTTTAGAAAATATATGTGCCGTGAACGTTATAACTCGTGAACTTTTCAACCGATCTGCATAATTTTTTTTTAAATTGTTGATATTTACAATCTCGTGTACTTGAACGATTCCTTTTTCATAAAAAAATGTGCGATTCTTTTAAATAATTATTTGTTCGAAATTTTCAACACCTTAAAAATCGATTTTTTTTTGCAAAATGGTTCTTGTATTGAAAAAAATTTTTTTTTTGTAAACAAATCATTCAAGTACACCGAATGACATTCTTGTTCAATAATTTGATGATTTTTTTGATTTCGGTTAAGCGGTTCGCTTTCAATCACGTTCACCGCAAGCCTCTTCAAAAAAAAAAGGCTTTTCGGAGGAGGGGCCATAAGTCCTACAATTGTTAATATTTTTTTATTGTTAAACTTCTAATTTTGTTCACCGAGACTAGTTCCAACAAACTGTATTTGGTTTTTTCCAATAAAATCTTCATAGCGTCCTCAAAAAAATTCACGAACATATCTCAATTTTTCCCATCAACTTTGTATATAACCCCTTAAATGAAGGAAATCTCTCTTCACATCTATAACAATTTCTTATTTCATTTAATAAATAAGGAAATGTCAATTTTCAGTTAAATATGTCATCAATCGATAATTCTAGAGTCTAGAGTATTCTACTGCAGTGACTCTTATCCAGGATGTAAAGCATCCAGAGTTGTTAAAAAAATCCGCCGCCATCTTTCATCAATTAAAAAGAACTCGATTCGACAGGGTTCCTGAAAATAAAGGGCGTACTGAAGCGTAGTTTTGTGGAAAAGGGAAAAAGGACAAGTGGAGCGAAAACGAGTGTACGAGAACGAGAGAGAATAAGGGGGTAAGGGGTGGGAACAAAGTTAAAGAGGAGGCATGGCTGGATTCAGCGAACACATGAAATGTAAAACCCTGGTATTAAAACGCTGCCAGCTGGCAATGGCTCACCTAATTCAAAACAATATAATAGGTGCAGCATTACTGCAGCGTACTACAGGACTATTGCTCTATACACTGATTAATCAGTGTAAAGAGCACACGTTAAGTGACTGCCTCTGCTATAATATAATGTGGTAGCTGATCGTCGTTGTCGTCATCGTCGTCGTCGCCGTCGTCGTCGCCGCCGCCGCCGCCGCCGCCGTCGTCGTCGTCGTCGTCGTCGTCGTCCTCTTCGTCGTTGTCGTCGTCGTCCTCTTCGTCGTCGTTATTGTTGTTGCGCATTTCGTCACAACTCTTGAACGTCAGTGGAAGCTGCTTGGTTGCATTTGCTTCTGATTCTTTAGGAATGAACCTCGGTGCTTTGTTCCAAACTACGACGGAAGACCGCAGTGGTATTGTCCTTATTGTAGGGACTATGGAGTGTGGTTCGTTAATGTTAAGATGTCTGCACGATACATACCTACACATTTGATTCTACTACACGTAAACCACATTTTTTAATTGTTTGCCAATCACTCCGGCAACTCGTGGGAGAATCGCTGAATTTTGAATCCCTCTCGTTTATACGAGTGATAATTCTCCAAAGACAGGGTCATTTTCACAAAAGTATAATTTTTTCAACAAATTGTTTCAAATGTTCTCCTATTCATAATAATTAGTTTTCTTTACTTACAGAAAGGGCTTTTAAAAATATATGCACATTTAAGGGGGGGGGGGGAATTCGAACTCATTCCGATTCTATAATGAGCCTATAACCGGTATCGACGCAACTCATTGAAGTCAAATAATTAAAGATGATTGAAAAGCAAGAAAAGAGCTGTTTGCAAGCTCAAAATGAAATATGCCTTTGAGCTACGAAGAAAAGGGATTGCTATATGGTGCTGAAATCGCTGATTGATCATTAAGTATTCTACATTATTGAAAAATTCCTCCAGATTTCTGGCTTTCGAAATTTTTTACCAAACCCGTTTTTTTCGATTGGCGGGACGAATTGTAACTCAAAAAGTTAAGAACTGATCGTTATGAAACGTAAAGGTGTACTTTTTTTATGGAATCACGAAGAATATGAACCAACTTTTGGGATGATATTACAATTTTAAGGGTATTTTTTATTGCAAAATAAATTTAAAAAAGTGAAAATCGGAAAATTATTTTTTTAAACGTCTGTCAACATTTGAATTTTCAAATTTTCACTCGCAATTACATTCATATTCTCAAAAAGCATGTTAGTAATCTAAAAAAATTCGAAATTTTGCTTTCAGATAAACATTTTCTGTAAATAGTGAACTCGGACGCCATCCTTCGGTCAACAGCAGCCCATAACTTCGCCAATTTTGTTGTAAAAATTTTTGAATGTTTTTTAATATTTCAATAAAATAATTCCATGTTTGTATCAAATTCCAATAACTTTTTCCGACTCAAAAAAATCATTTAAAAAACGCCTGATAATCCGATTACCAATGTGTTTTCGCCTTTTAAAACGTTTTTAAAGGACTTATGACACTCTGTGACACTTTAAGTTTTCAAGTTTATTGTTCATTTGGAATGAGTGGTTTTTCATATAGTATTTTCAATTTCTCATATTGTTTGTTTCGAAATTTGAAAAGATTCTTTCAATCTTTCGAACGAAAATATTTAACATTAACTTTATCGATTGAAAACCATGACTATATTAATATCTAGTATGAAAAATCCTCTTTTCCCCATTTTGAAATGATATTATACTAAATATTAAATCAGTTTTATGATTTTTTCAAATAAAAATATTTTGCAGATTTCACAGGACCGTCAAATGTCGAGATGTTCCTCGACATTTCAAACAGTTTAGAAGACTGCACTTTATGTCCTTTATCCAAAAGCTCCTAAAACCTAAAACCTAAGTCTTAGATAAGTAATTATTTTCCAATTTTTCGTCGTAACCAACTATTACAAAGTTTTGCACTAATGTGAATACAAATCAGCCGCGTTTAAATATTTTTCTCTAGAAAATTTTTTTTTAGAGTGTTCAAATAATATATGCATTAAAACATTATAAAAATTTCGCCAGTCTTGCTTATTTCCTTGTGTCCTAAAACAATTCCCGAAAAAACGCTTATTTTAGGCCTTCTAAATGAGATTACCCCCTTAAATAGGGGGTAGTCATTCATGGGAATTTATGTAGTTTTTCACGTATATAGGGTCACCTATTTAGGATCCTGATTCATTTCCTACTAAGAAAACATTTAGTTTCCTATACGATTATAAATAGGTGTGTCTTTAAAGGATCCCTTGTAGCATCCTACATAGATTATCCTTAGTTTAAATAAGGATTTAAATAAGGATCTACAAAGGAATTTGGCATACTTCAATTTTCTTAAAAGTAAAAACACGTACTGTATAATCGCTTAATCTATAAACTCCGAGAAATGATATCTTACGAAAGGTAAAAATGCATTTCTATATTAGGATACTTTTTGTCTGCGGTGTAAGTTATTTTCTACTTGAGTCTTTATCGTGCGTATAGATTTTTCTTTTCCTTCACTAGATAACGATAAAGATAAACAATCTCAACATCTCTCGAATCGCTTGGAACGCAAGCAATCACTTCTTGGGATTAGCTGAACCTAACCATCCAGTTTTAGTCAACACCTGAGGTTTTTCATGAGGTTCAGATGATGGAGGGCAACCGATTTCAAGGGATAAACGAGGCGGAATAAACCCGAGGGAGGGCTTTGCTAACCTCGAAGACCAAATAATACCTAGTATTAACTGCACTTGAAGAGTTGATCCTATCCACACATTTTTTAGGTCCACAATATTTTGTTTCAAGTAACCAACATACATATTTCAATATGCATAGATCACTGTGCGAGAAATATTACATTCAAAAATATCAAATAATAATATAGGTACTGGTACATATTATACAAGGTGACCACGCAAGAATCCATTTTTCAATTACCCTGACGTTTTTCTGGCTATTATTTAGAACGCGAATAAATTTTCAATAATAGTGTCACATATTGAAATTTTTCAAAAATTTCACACAACATCACATTAAATCTTTTGAAACTCCATAAAATATTTTTAAATCACCTCAGATTCTACGGAATTTTTTAAAAATATAAAAAATTTTTAAAATCCTTTAAAATTCCACAAAAAAACTTTAAAATCACTTTAACCCTTAGCTGCCACACTGTCATTGGGGCGTTTTCTACCCCGCTGGATAAAAAAGTAGATTGCGAAGCAACTATTACTTTTCGACTTAAAAAAAATTGCTGATAATTCTTAAGAGATATTTTAGAAGAATTTCTGCTGTGCTCATTTTAGAAAAAATAATATTTAGTATTTTTAAAAAATTTAAGAAAATATAAGAAAAAAAAATTCTGGGACGAAATTGACCCCTGTGTGGCAGCTAAGGGTTAAATTTGTAAAAATCTCGAAAATTAACAGAAACCTCTTGATAGCCTTAACAATTTTACAACAACCTTCAAAATCTCTTAAAATTCCTTGAAATTACTTGAAATTTAAAAAAACATCTTAAAATTCCTTAGCACATTCCACGACAATTTTTAAAATCACGTAAAATTTCATGAGATCCTTTAGAATTTTTTCAAATTCACAAAATCTTTTAAACATTAAAAATATCTTTAAATTTTTTTAATTTCACGAGAAAATTTAAAAATGTAAAAATTTCTTTAAATACTTGTAAACTTCTTAAAATCGTTTAAAATTTCATGAAGAAGTTGAAAAACCTTTAAAATTTCTCAAAATATTTTTTAAATCCTTTGAAATCGTTTTAAATTCCACGAAGAACATTAAATTCCCTTGAAATACGTAAAAATCTCTTAAAATTAATGTAATCTTGTAGAAATTCCTCAAAATTCCACGACAATATTTAAAATCCTATGAAATCTCATAAATTCTTTAAAATCTCTTAACATTACGCGAAGTCCTTTAAAATTTCGCAAAATCTTTTAAAAATCTAAAATAATATTTGAAATTCTTTACATAATTCCGTAAGGAATAATAAAGTTCCTTAAGGGCTTGCTCTACGGTGACGACATAACCAATTTTTTTGACGCTCACCATATTGTACAAACGGAATCATATATATCGCTCTCAAAATTTGGAATATAGGAAATGAGACATTAAATTGCGTTTGTATATTTAATTGTAGTCAAAATTTTGAAAAAAAAATCAAGCCGGTAAAGTAGGGATCTAATTTTTTTTTCAAAATTATGGCTCCAACTAAATATGCAAACGTAATTTAATGTCTCATTTCCTATATTCTAAAGTTTGAGAGCGATATATCATTCCGTTTGGACATGGTGAATGCCGAAAAAAATTTTTCACAACCAAGCGCAGAGCATGGAAAATATTAAAATATTCACAGAGTCTTACCCGCTTTATAGAAATGATTGGTACTGCGTGGGTGTGTTTTAAGGGGTGTTTTAATGACAATCTATAGCCTGAAGAGCACATCAAAAAATCATTAGAGCATTGACTTCAATATTATCGAAAAATGATCATTTTCCTAATGGATAATGTCCGAAAATATTCATAGTGTCTTTCCAGCTTTGCAGAAATGATTGATACTGCGTGGGTGCGTTTTAAGGGATGCTGTTATGACAATCTGTAGCCTAAAGGAGCACATCAAAAAATCATTCTAGCAGTGACTTCAATATTTTCGAAAAATGATCATTTTCCTAAAGGATAATATCCGAAAATATTTACAGTGTCTTTACAGGCTTATAGAATCTTCTTTTACTGCGTGTGTGGATTGGAAGGAATGTTGTGATGAAAATATATAGTCTGGGGACCACATCAAAAATTCATTGTATTAGTGATTTCGATTTTTTCGAAAAATGATCATTTTTATAAAACATAAAGTACGATAATAGTCAGAAAAAAGTCTTTCCAGCTTTAGGAAAATGATCATTTTTCGAAAATATTGAAGTCAATGCTCCAATGATATTTTGATGTGGTCTAAGATTGGCATCAAAACACCCCTTAAGACACCCACGCAGTACCAATCATTTCTACAAAGCTGGAAAGACTCTGCGAATATTTTCGGATATTATCCTTTAGGAAAATGATCATTTTTTCGAAAATATTGAAGACACTGCTAGAATCATTTTTTGATGTGCTTCTTTAGGCTACAGGTTGTCATAACAGCATCCCTTAAAACACACCCACGCAGTATCAATTATTTCTGCAGAGCTGGAAAGACACTATAAATATTTTCGGACATTATCCATTACTCTCTAAACTTGAATCAGTGAAATTTCACTGATTCCCAGTCAAATT
>CAJFCP010026097.1:232928-264548 GCA_904066005.1 Synergus itoensis
TAAACATACATACATACATACATTCATCCGGACAATTTTTCAGGACATCATATTAGATATATTGCCCTTGAAATATGTTTAAAAAAACCCTTTTTTGGAAACTGAATTTTGACACCACTACAAAGCTTCCTCTATGAGGAAGCAAAATCACTTGACATTAGTGAAAATCTGTAAAATTAATAGAAGTTTCTTGAAGTCGTTAAAAATTTTACGGCAACCTTCAAAATCTCTTGAAATATCTAGAAACATCTTACAATTCTTTAGGATTCCATGAGCATGGCCGGATTAAGGGGGGGGCTGAAGGGGCTGAAGCCCTGGGCCCCACTTCCGAAGAGGCCCCCAAATTCTTCCTGAACTTTAAAAAAAAAAATTATAAAAATTGAAAATTTTATTATTTTAATTCTCTTTGAAGATAACTAAAGATTTTTCCCAAGGGGGGGCCAAAAAAATGTACAGCCCTGGGCCCCGAGTTGTCTTAATCCGACTCTGCATGAGGATCATTAAAATCACTTAAAAATGTCAAAATTTCTTAAACTTCCTCTACAAGCTTCTTAAAATCGTTTAAAATTTCATGAATAACCTTAAAATTGTTTCAAATATCTACAGAAACCTATTAAAATCCCTTAAAATGATTGAAAATTTCTTGAATTCTTTGGAAACCTATAGAAACTCAAAGAATACATATTATATCTATAAATTCTTGATAATCCATTGAAATCCTTGGAAATCTGTTAAATAAACTATAATTTATTATTATTAGTAGTAGATCAATTTCTATTTTCCATGAAAACTACTCGTATTTCCCTGACATGTGGCAAACCTAGCTGAAAATGTGTAATTTTAATTTTCCGTTTGAATTTCATAATTGAATAATTTGCAAAAAAACGACAAGAATACACAGTTATAGAGAATTGTAGAATTTTACAAGTATTATACAAGAAGATATCGTTAAAATGAAAATCACTGATGCCTATTCAAGATAAGCCTTAAAGTTCTAAAACGTGTTTCGAATGCTATTTCCGTTCTTGACCTGATTTCAATCACTTCTAATGTTTACAGCATCTTTTCGTTTCACTCGAAGGTCCCAAAGGAAGGCTCTTAACTAAGCTTGAGGATAAAAAAAGGTCAAGGATTAATATACCCCCTGGGATAGAGAGCGAAGGTCCGGGCAGTTTCCCGACAAACTCGGTGGCCAAGTCTTACTTCCTATTATTTGACCAGTGTCAATAGGAAGGCTTTCTTGTATTTGGCCACCAAAGGAGAGAAGATGTGGACTGTGGAGAGGAGATGCTGTGCTGGAGTAGGAGGGAGCTGACCATCCCGCGGGCATAGAGAATCAAAAGAAAACTAACCGTCACGAAACCTATTTGGAAAGATCTATCGCGTTAAGGTTTAAGGTGCCATATAACAAGTGTATTATTATTAGGAAAATGGTCAATGTATAGAATAGTCAACAGCCAGTTTTGCTTACCTACCAATCGTGTTTGTGAATTCGAGATGTATCTACCGACAACATTTTTTGGGTGACAACACGCTTTTACAGTTGAAATTCACAATGCGTTTTTTGAGGAGGCCAAATTCCCGTACGAAAATTACCAAGAATAACTTATGTAAAGGCACATAATAACTTATGCGTGCCTTATTGCTTTGTGTATGCCTTGTCTTCCTGGTGAAAAAAATCCGCGTGAAAGTAATATACACTTTGAACTCGATCCACGCGGATTAACGAATTTCACCTGTCTGTATTTACACGTGAAATCCAAGTTTACTTTACATAATTTGGGCAATCTATGCACTTTTGAAGCGAGCGATTACTAGTAACGTGACCCGGCCTATATGCATTGCAAATTTTTAAACAGTGAGTAATCAATGAACAATTTAACATACTATAATGGCGATTTATATTGGCTTCTCCTATTTACGTATATATAATATATAATATCATTTATAAGTTAAACTGAAAAAACTATACGGAGTGTCGATTCATTCATGGTTTTTGACGAATGGCATTGACGAGAAGAAAAAACTCCCCTTCTTCTTTTTCTTTTCAATTTAGCCATTGAAATTTGCGAGGAAATTTATAAGATTTTGCTGTTCATTCAAAAAAGCTAAACGACCCGTGCAGAAATTTAAATTGGAATTCTCGCGAGAGTTCTCTATACTATTGCTGTTATCTCAAAATTATATTTCTTTATGTTAAGCTCAACAAATATTACAATTATGTACTTCATTTTTGACATTTTGGTAGAATTTTTTTTACATTCTCTTCAGAGATAATGTATTAGATTTACGTAAAATTTGATCGCCATTACGAGCCAGCCATTTTGGATAGAAATTCAAAAGCTTGCGAGCATTTTGAAAAGTTTTGAGTCCACTTTTTTTTAAATTTACAAATTCTTTGGACGGATATTCATAGTATGCAAAAAGTCAAACAATTTATCCTTATGACTTTTTTTGATAAAAAAAGAATTTTCAGACTTATGACACTTTGAAAATTCAGAAAAAAAACGAACGAAAATTTAAATTTGAAGCCAAACAACGCACAATATGAAAAAAAGTCTAGGGGTGAAAAATTTTTCTTTTTTAACGCCCTACAGAATTGGTATAACACAACTTTTTTAATTTTCTTGAAAAATCGAAAATTCAAATGAGTCAACTAACGCGAGATACAGATAAAATGGTAAGAAAGATAATTTTATTGGTCTCAAAAAGATCTACAAATTCTCCCGTGAACATTTTTTTTAGGATAAATATTTTTCGTTTTAATCGTAAAAAGTACACTACAACCTCGAAGTAGTCCTGATTATTTGCTATGAGGACTACTTCGCGAACGTCAGTTCTGAGAAATTTCGCTCGGCGAGCAGGACCGACGCATCCCATCTGAGCGCCCCTTTGGACGCTGACAGTCAGAAAAAAAAGATTGTAGAAATTACCGTAAGTGATTCGGCTCTGTTGTTACCCCCCACTTAGTTCCTCAGTCGCTCGATCTTAGAGTAGGTGCGCGCGGGACGGGAGGGATCAGGACTACTTCGCGAAGGACTACTTCGAGGTTGTAGTGTATTGCAAAAAAATTTTCAAATTAAATTTCCCCGCCAAGAAACGTCAGATATTAGAAAAGAATACAAAAAATGTTTGGCGCGAAGCACGAGTGCCCTGGTGAGAACAGCGGCGGATTTAAGTTTAGCGGGGCCTTGGGCATTAATAGTGTGGGGGCCCCCTTGTAAGGGATTTAAAATATTACAAATTACACAATATTTATTGCATATTTTTTTATATTTGAATGAAAAAAGAATGAAAAAAGAGGAAAAAAGAATGAAAAAGAATGAAAAAAGAGGATATTTATTTTGTGGGGGCCGGGGGCCCCTAGCTTGTGGGGGCCCCTGGGCACGTGCCCCATGTGCCCTTATGTAAATCCGCCACTGGCTGAGAATGTGTTCCTTAAGGTTGATGATACAACCTTAATGTCTAGCGCGAAGCAGTGCCCTGATGAGAATGTGTTCCTTAAGGTTGATGATACAACCTTAAGTAAATTAGTTTTATTTTGCATTCAAAGCTGTAGTAATTTAAGGTAGGTGACCACCTTGTAAATTTAAAGAAATCGATTTTCTTCTTTTTGCACTTTCTCAATCCTTATACTTTTAAAAATCACCCCTAAAAATTTTTTTCCAAAAATTCGAATTCTAACAAAGTGAAATTCGTGAAAGTGTGCACGTGCTTCATCTGCTGGAATAGGGACAGCAGATTATCCTATTCTAAAAAGAAGAGTTCAAAAAAGGTCGAAAGTCGTAACACCTTTTCCGTAATCATGATTCGTTGATTGTGTATCGATAATGCTTTTCGACAATCGATAATTGCTGTTTCCGTAAGCCTAATTCGTCGTTTATGTATCGATAGTAATTTTCGACAATCGATACTTGGCTCTCGGAAATTTCCCGCGTTCATTATGTTTAGCGTTGGGAAGTTACGTGTTGATGTCACTGTCAGTTTCTCATTATGTTCAGCGTTGGGAAATGACGTTTCACTATATTTGAGAAGTCACTGTAAGTTTATACGAAAACTTATGTTTCAATTTATGTATTTTTATAATTAAATTTTCTTAGTAAACTTTTTCTCATTTATTTTTAATTATATTAATTAAAATAATTTTTATATGTAATATAAAATTATTCCGTTTATATTTACGTTAATTTTTTAAAAAGTAAAAAAAAATGAGAAAATATATAAAATTTTACAAAATTTGATAATGTATATTTATATGATATTAAATTTATAAAAAAAAAATTATAAATGTAAATATTTAGTAATAGATAAACGAAAATTAAAAATTTATATTCAATTTTATAAATTAAAAAAATTATATATATCAATAAATGTAGAAGTAGCGTTGCAGAGAAAAAAAATGTCGGTAAAGTTAAAAATTGGGTTAGTATTAAATGGATTTAAATAACAATTTTTCATATATAAAAAAAAAATAAGAATTCGCAAAAATGTTATGAAGAAAGAGTGGTATTAATGTAACAAAAAGTATTACAGAAAAAATGTGATTAAGGTAGTTAATTTTATATATAAATAAAAGAAGATAAATAATTTTAATATAGTTTTAACAAGTGGGAAAAAAAATTGAAATTAATATTAGGATCATTGTAAAATAAGAAAAATTTTAATAAAAATTATCATATAAACAATAAAATTTAAGTTTATTAAAGAAAAAAAGGTTTAGTAATAAAAAAAATTATTATTATTATTAAATTAAAAAAAAGGAAATGTTAAAAAAAATAAAATAAAATGCGCGCGCGTCAGCGCGCGTACGGTCTAGTTTCTGTAAATTCAACAGAAAATATTTGTTGGATTCACAGATAACATCTGTAAATTCTGCAGATAAAATTATCTTTATATTTTACAGATAAAATCTGTGAATTTTACATTTAAAGATTTTTTGTACTTTCAAACATAAAAATAAATGCCTTAAAAACAATTATTAATTAGGAACATGGTTTATTCATATGGATATATTTATAACTAATCGATATTTGTAAATTTTAACGCTTATGTAACAAATAAAATTTTGCTCACAACGCTGGGGGGAATCGAACGCACGACCTATGGGACGATACAAGGGCGGCGTAAACAGTAGGGATGCCATGGAGAATTCCATACCTGGAACAAATCCAGGTATGGAATTCCATACCTTGAAAACTGTCTGGAAAAACCACGAATTATTGACAAAATATTAAATGAGTTCATCTCTAGAAATGATTTACGAAGAAAAACCTTTTATATGTGTTAAAGGTAGTAAGAAATATATTTCTTATAACCCATTTTATTTTTATTTTAAATAAAAATATTTTAAAAAAATGTTTTTACCCCCCCCCCCTTGCCGCAGAAAATAAAATTGCATACTTCAAAAATGTAGACTGCGCCGGCCTTGGGACGATAGTCCACGACCTTAACCATTATCCTAACTCATGAGATGGTGTCTTACATTTTACCACACTGTTCTCAGTCATACACAAATATTAAATTCAACAGATTGAATCTGTAAAATTTACAGATTTCTTCTATTAAATTTACAAATTTTCATCGCTCCAAATCAACAGATTTTCATCTGTAAATATGACAGATTCTTTCTGCTATGTTAGCAGATGCCTCGCTCGTCTTTCTGCTGTTGTGATAATTTTGGTTAGATTTCGTGTCGTTTGTATTTATTTTATTTCTTTTGTCTTGTATGTAATTAAATAAATATTATAGCACCGAGGGATTTTGAAAATTATATTGAAACCATGAAAAAACTTTTGGCTCACGGTATCAGAATTAAAGAATAGTGTATAGTGTTAAAGTGTTAAATGCGAGGTTACAAGTGGAATAGTAAGTTCATGTTAGATTATGAAAAATAATTAATTATAAGTGGAGGATCATATCGTAAAAAATAATATTTTCCTTTTTACACTATTCAACATTTTCATCGACTGTCGCTTAGAATTTCGACAACTATATATAGCTTAGAGAATATAAAATATCTGTGATCAAACCCACACTGTGTATTAAATTTTCTTAAGTTTTAAATTTTGCTCAACTTTTGTACATATTTCAGACGATTATCTATCATATTCTTAAATAATATGAGTTTAACAACATTTAATTGACTTTCTAACATATCCACGAGTATTACACAAAGTCGATGACTTTTCAAGCGACAAATTTTTTCCATTTACGTGTTTCGGACTCGGAATCCCCCCTCCCCCATGTCGACCAATGTGGCCTTTCATCGAACTCCCCCCCCCCTCCCTAAAGAAACCACGTGGTTTCTGGAAGACCCCATATTATTAGCACATGATTATGTGTTACCAAAAAAAGATTCATCTCTATGTCTGCTTTGAGAGGATACTTGAAAATTTTTTTTCGAGTATTTTATCTTACAACGAGTTCGGGGGTAAAATTAAGCAGTGCTTTGGGTCAGATATGAGGTTGAAACTTTTTTTAGTAATATATATCATCATCTGCTAGTAATATTTGGAAATAAATCTGAAAATAAAACATTTAGAATTTTTGTCTTATAATAAGTTGGGGGGGGGGGAGTGAAATTAAGCAGTCCTCCGGGACAAGTATGAAGTTGAAACTTTTTTTGGTAATACACATTATCATTTGCTATAGTAATATTTGGAAAGAAATCTGAGAACAAATGGGAGTGTAAAAAACACAGTAGAGTAAAAAATTTAGTGATGCCGTTCAAGATTCTCACCAAGCCTTAAGAAAATTCAAGACAAGATCTTGATATTTCTTGCTCCATTCTTGTCTTGAAATTTCTTGAAAACGCTTCTCTTGAAAAGTCTTGAAAATCAAGATCTTGTCTTGGTCTTGTCTTGATGTCTTGATTTTTGTCGCCAGATGTGCCATGTGCCTACACTGTAAAAAATTTCGGGAATTCTCCGCAAAATTTCTTAGGGAATATTCCACATCTGTGGTTGGGAAAATGGTTTTCCTGAACATTTTAGGGAAAATTCCCAAAAATTTAGGTAATTGAACAATACCTACAATTTTATAAGGAATTTTCCTAAATCGTTTGGGAATTTACCCGAAAAGTTAGGGAATATTCCCTAAATATTTGTAAATTAAAAAATTCCCAAAACATATTGGGAAATTTCCCAAAAAATGTTTGATTTTCCATATGAGTTAGTTTTTAAGCAAATTTGTTTTTTCTACTAAAAGTTATTACTATTGATCCAGTGGCATATTTATCAACATTCGTTAATTAATTTTTAACTATTTAAACAACTTCAGTTTTTTTAAATAATTCTTTTTTGATAATTTGTTTTTTTCACTAAAAATTATTACTGTTGGTGGAGTGGCGTATATTTATCAATATTCTTTAATTAATTTTTAATTATTTAAACAAATTGAAGTTGTTTAAATAATTTTTTTTCTAAATTCGTTTTTTTTTGGTTAAAAATTATTACTATTGCTCTAGTGGAATGTTGATCAACATGGGTTAATTAATTTTCAATTATTTAAACAAATTCAATTTGTTAAAATAATTTATTTTGAAAATTCGTTTATTGATGAAAATTATTACTATTGTTCTAGTGGAATGTTTATCAACATATTTTAATTAAATTTCAATTATTTAAACAAATTCCATTTGTTTAAATATTTTTTTTTTGAAAATTCGTTTTTTGATGAAAATTATTACTATTGCTCTAGTGGAATGTTGACCAATAAAGGTTAATTAACTTTCAATTATTTAAACAATTTCCATTTGTTTAAATAATTTTTTTTAAATAATTTTTTTGATGAAAATTATTACTATTGCTCTGGTTGAATATTTATCAAAATTGATGAATGAATTTTCAATGATTGAAAATAATTGCATTGTGTTTGGGAAAATTCCCGAAAAGTGTTTGGGAAATGAGCGTCCCAAACATTTTCGGGAAAGTTCCCGAAAAATTCTATACAGTTACGTTGCACACAATTTGAACGAAAAAAGTGCATTTTCTCTCATTGCCCTGCGCGGGTGCGCCGCGTATAACAATAAAATTCTCGGGATGCACATCTGGCGAAGAAAATCAAGAAAGCAAGACAAGACCAAGACAAGAACTTGATTTTCAAGATCTTGAAAATACAAGATCTTGATTTTGAGGCCTTCACAAGATCTTGAAATCAAGAACTTGATCAAGATCTTGACCAAGATCTTGATATTTTCTTGAAATTTCTTGTCTTGAACGGCATCACTAAAAAAATTGAACGTGAGAGGATTTATTGTATTGTTTTATTGCTATTTAAGCAATAGAAAACGATTTATAAACGGATTTTAAAAAAAATCTGATTTTCGTTTATAAACATTGCAAACGGCAGTTACATCCTGCTATATTATATGTACTTACTACTCGGGCTATATTGCTACTAATATACTTGACTATGACTATACGAATGCCTGTTTGGCTCAGCGAAGAAAAGCAATGAGTAAAATAAGTCTCTCGTTGGTCTCGGTCTGCATGTTTGACTGCTGCCTGCTTAGCGTCTGGTGCCCATGCCATGCCCATGCCATGGTTTGTCGTAGCTCCCTCGTCGAGCTCGGCTCGTAACGAGAAATCGTGTGCGGACAATGGGTGACTAGTGGTGACGTTTGCCAAGGTTATCTTGGACTTGGGCCTATTCACCGCACCGCGTGCGATTACTGAAAATGTGGAAATGGAAATCTCATCTCAGTCAGTTAACCATGATTGCAAATGTTAACTTGTTAGTACTAACTGAACTAATTATTTTAAATAAGCGTAAGAAGAATTAGTATAAATAATTAGAATTATTAGAATAAGCGTAAAGCGCATTAAAGTTAAAAAATTATAAATTACGTAAATTATATTTTAAATTATATGTGTTACTCATTTTGGACCCGTCCCCCCCCAATACTTCAGTAAATCACAAAATAGTTTGGATCTCCACCTCTGTAACATAATTTCCTCAAATTAAAAAAAATATTATTTTTCAGTTTAATTTTTTATTTATTACCTATGATTCAACTAAAAAAATTGTTGCATACCGTTTATTAATTTAAAAGTGATTTTTTGAATAAACATAAATAAAAACTTTCCGTTCTCAAGATCGGAATAATTTTACAAGTTTTTAAAAAACTGATACCTAAGGGTAATATTATAAAAACTATTTGTTGTACTTTAATGAAACTTGTAAGAAACTTTATTTCAGTGACTCATAACATGTTTTACAATAAAAAAATTCGATTTTTCTATTGTGAATTGCAATTAAATAATACTAAATATAAAAAAAAAATTACTTGAAGCATGTTCTCTCCCCTCATGTCCTGGGCGTATCCGAGGCGCATGCATTTTCCCCAAAACCTATTTGTCAGAATTCTCATTTGACCGAATCTCATATTACCGACTCAACAATTCGTCGAATTTCTATGCAGCCGAATTATTATTCTACCTAATCTCTGTTGCTCCGAAATCACAAAAACCCTAATTTCTATATACCCGAATTTTCATTTGACCGAATTTCTAACTGTCCGAATTACTATTTATCCTAATATCCGTTTTCCCTACTTTACATTTGTCCTAACTTCAAATTCACCGATTGACCATTTAACCTACGTTTCATTTGCTCGAACGAACGTTCTACTAATTAGGAACATGGTTTATTAGTATGGATATAACTAATCGATATTTGTAAATTTTAACGCACATATAACAAATAAAATTCCGCATGCAACGCTGGGGGGAATTGAACGCATGACCTATGGGACAATAGTCCACGACCTTAACCATTATTATCCTAACTCATGAGATGGTGTCTCACATTTTACCACACTGCTCTCAGCAATACACAATTATTAAATTCAACAGATTTCTTCTGTTAAATTTACAAATTTTCATCGCTCCAAATCAACAGATTCTTTCTGCTATGTTAGCAGATGACTCTATAAACAGAAAAGCATTTTTGTAAATCTTACAGATAGAGTTGTAAGATTAACAGATTATATCTGTTAAAATAGCAGAAATGTCTAACAGATCTGAATCTGTAACTTTAACAGATTAATTTTTCTTTGTGTTTAAGGTCGATAGAGCTATTTAGAGTAAATAAATTTCTTTTTTCATATGAAATAAAAAAAAAAATTTTTAATTTGCACATGAAAAATATACATATAACACCGAGCGCGAAGCGCAGGATCTACAAACTTCGGAGTGCTAAGCACGACGATCGAATCGCACGTATAGTAAGCGAAGCACGCGATGAGTTTTTTCTTTTTAATTCCAGAGACACATTACATTATTTATCAACTTTTGGTTCAATTTTGAAAAATTGACTAAAATTGGAAAGTATATAAGTTATAATACATTATAGTTTTAAAATATATAATTTTTCAAACATTTGTTTTTGGTCTTAAAATGTCCGTAAGATATCAGTGAACAATAATCAATTACAAAATCCCATATACAAAGAATCTTCAATTAAAATTGATTCAGTCATATTGTAAATTATAATATTTAATTTTATTTCAGGTATTACGAATTAATACGATTTTGAATTACACATCAGATTACGGCTAATGGCAGAATTCCTTGAATGTCAAGCCAGTGAAAGCGCGCAGTTGTCTAAAGCGCCAACTTTGGGAGCATTGCGCGAAGCGCGCGAGAAGGATGTGTGATCTTTTCTTTCTGTTTTGGGAGTAAACTTTTGTTTCAGACTATCCTGGATGAACGCGTCGTACCGATTTGGTACCGAGAATCGTACTAAACCTGATGAACAAATTCAAAACAGAGACACCCTTAATGATGAACAAATTCCCTGTCTCTCCAATGTCAGGTTAATTGTGCATGCGTCAGCTGAATTGCGCATGCGTATTAATAATATTTTTGAGCATTTTAAACTGCGCATCAATAGCAACCAATCAGATGCCGAGTGCCATCATCATTGAGAGAGCAATGCGTTCATCTTTGAGGGGTTTATCATTGAGGGACTCGAGTGTTTATTCTTTAATTCAAAAGACGTCCGACTACAGTGGGAATGTTTGAACGTCCAGAGAGAATGTCTATAAGTGTCTAGTTTCTTGAATTGAGAATTTATTAATCGTTTGAGAGGCTACGCCATTGAAGAAAGCGTCATCGAGAGTGCGTGGTAAATGATCCGGTCGTTCGCGGTGAAGCGAATGAACGTCGTTTGGCGCCTCGTTTCCTTGTTTACAAAAGAGGCAGGTCTCGCGCGAAGGTGGAGGCCTTGATTGGGAATTTATTTAAAAGTGGGCCCGCTGGAGGCACTGCTTCACTCTTCCAGTGTTCCCATGCCAAAGACTCTCGAGGTCTTAGCTCTTGCTCTTCTTGGGTGTTGAGAGAGTGTTGGCTTGGCCGTGCAGGCTGGCTGTGAGTCTGAAACTCCTAACTCTACTCCACACAGTCGAGGCGGCAACGCTGCAAGGCTATAGTAGTCGAGTAAGTCGAGTTAGTCGAGTGCTGTGCCGGGTGCCATGCCGGCTTTCGGAGGAAGAGGTAGAGAGTTCAACTAGAGTTGAGGCGGATTATGGTGTAGGTTTCATGTAGGTTTTACTCGACTTTCACACATCTTTTAATTATTTTTCAATACCTACTATCAACAAATTTTTCGTAATGGTAACTGTCAAAATGTAGCACAATTAAAGGGTATAAGATACATTGAAAACATTTTTCATTTTAATGATTTTTGCGTTTCGATTTCGAACTAGTTATTTTACGTTAAAACTTGATTGAAGCCAACACCCTTAACTATAGATTAAGATAAAAATTAATGACTTTGGAGAGAATAATGTAAACATTACAGTAATTTAGAATAACATTTAAATATAGCTGAAAGATTAATGAGACTAATTTCTCGCTATCTTGTCAGTTATTTTAGGATTGATTCAATGACAATTTTAGATAATAATACTTTACACTTATCTACATTAAACAACTTGTCTTACATTTCTCTGTAATCGCGGAAAAAAAGAAAAAGTTATTGATCATTTACCTGATTTCGAGCCTGATTTGTCTTGCCACTTGACTCAATTATATTTAACACATGAGTTCATAAGTAAAAAAGATGGAACAGGAATTTTTCCCTATTTTATCCTTGATTTATCGCTTACAGTCTGTTCAACAAGAACGGGTACGCGTTTTCTTCTGAAGTTTAAGCTTAATCAACTGAATTCTTTTTGGACTAGAAAGTACGTTTCAAGCACTACGACGCAATATTTGTTTCGTCTCAGTTTAACGCGAATCGTCGTGCCGAGTAGATTTCCTTCTCTGTCAAGAATGGAAAGCGTTTGAATTGAAAACGTTTGGGGTTACATCAAGGAGAGGCTTGCAGAAAAACGTGTCTTCACACTGACACAGCCATCTCGTAAGATTATGGAGATCTGGCGCTCTTTACCTGCACAGTATGTTCAAAATCTGGTGGTAAGCATGCCGAAAAGATGATATTATAGATAATATTATAGCTATTATAGATAACAACGGGGACTGGGGACCGCTTATTAGGTAAGTGCGTCGTAGTTCTTGAAACGTACTTTCAGGCCCAAAAAGAATTCTGTTGATTAAGCTTCAACTTTATAAGAAAACGCGTACCCGTTCTTGTTGAACAGAGTGTAAAAGGGAAAATGACATATCCTATTTTAAAAAGAAGAGTTCAAAAAAGGTCGAAAGTCGTAACACCTTTTCCGTAATCATGATTCGTTGATTGTGTATCGATAATGCTTTTCGACAATCGATAATTGCTGTTTCCGTAAGCCTGATTCATCGTTTATGTATCGATAGTAATTTTCGACAATCGATACTTGGCTCTCGGAAATTTCCCGCGTTCATTATGTTTAGCGTTGGGAAGTTACGTGTTGATGTCACTGTCAGTTTCTCATTATGTACAGCGTTGGGAAGTGACGTTTCACTATATTTAGGAAGTCACTGTAAGTTTATACGAAAACTTACGTTTCACTTTATGTATTTTTATAATTAAATTTTCTTAGTAAACTTTTTCTCATTTATTTTTAATTATATTAATTAAAATAATTTTTATATGTAATGTAAAATTATTCCGTTTATATTTACGTTAATTTTAAAAAAATTTAAAAAAAAATGAGAAAATATATAAAATTAGACAAAATTTGATAATGTATATTTATATGATATTACATTTATGAAAAAAAAAAATTATAAATGTAAATATTTAGTAATAGATAAACGAACATTAAAAATTTATATTCAATTTTATAAATTAAAAAAATTATATATCAATAAATGCAGAAGTAGCGTTGCAGAGAAAAAAAAATGTCGGTAAAGTTAAAAATTGGGTTAGTATTAAATGGATTTAAATAAAAATTTATCATATAAAAAAAAAATAAGAATTCGCAAAAATGTTATGAAGAAAGAGTGGTATTAATGTAACAAAAAGTATTACAGAAAAAATGTGATTAAGGTAGTTAATTTTATATATAAATAAAAGAAGATAAATAATTTTAATATAGTTTTAACAAGTGGGAAAAAAAATTGAAATTAATATTAGGATCATTGTAAAATAAGAAAAATTTTAATAAAAATTAGCATATAAACAATAAAATTTAAGTTTATTAAAGAAAAAAAGGTTTAGTAATAAAAAATATTATTATTATTATTAAATTAAAAAAAATGAAATGTTAAAAAAAAGAAAATAAAATGCGCGCGCGTTAGTGCGCGTACGGTCTAGTATATATAAAATAGGTGAGACTACTCGTCATCTGATATAATCTTCGTGACATTCATCACTTGAATCAGAGAAACTAACTAATAACCATGTTATCGAATTCTTCCAGCTTACAACGATAAGCTACAGAAGTCCGAATCCGTCGCTCTTTTCAACAAGAGGCAAATCGTCTGCTGTTGAAGGTCGATAGTGAGCCTGTTTACACCGAGGGCTTAACTAGAGTAAATCTTGAAAGAGTAGCGTAAGGTTAGGTATCGAAATAAGCGTAAAAACAGGACTGCCAACATTTCTAGAATTAATTCTGAATCGTCGGTAAAGTAAATCGCACAAACTCAAAGCACAAGGCAACGCAACCCAACTTTACCGACGATTCAAAATTAATTCTAGAAATGTTGGCAGCCCTGCTTTTACGCTTCTTTCGATACCTAACCTTACGCTACTCTTTCAAGATTTACTCTAGTTAAGCCCTCGGTGTAAACAGGCTCAGTGAATCGTAAGTTTCCAGTGCCGAGCCTAAAACTTCTTTACCCTACACGTTTTTCTAATATTTAAAAAATCTACAAATGCTATTTTTGTCGCTCGACTATTTTCAAAGAAAATTTTTTTTCTCATTTTTCCAAAAAATTTCCAATTTTTGTAAAACTGTTTACAACTCTTCACACAAATTACGCATATCATTGATATTTCGACAAAATTAGATGTTTTACTTTTTCAAAAAGTCTGATAAATGCAAAATTTCAAAAAAAAAAAAAAAAATTTAGCTACAACTCAAAAACGGTTTTTTTTATTTTAATTTTCCTGGATTTTTCTGAACCCGGCTGTTATTCCTATCAATCTGATACAAGGGCTGTTCAAATATCTCAAACACTTTTGAAGTTATTAAAGGTCAAACAAAAATTTTTTTTTTAATTTTTCCAAATCATGGCCAATTTTAGCGATACTGTTTGAAATTCTTCGCTCAAATTGCACAAATCATTGATATTTCGGCGAAATCAGACGAAATCATTTTTTGGCTATAACTCAAAAATTATTGGCCTCTAAATTGCCTCAGTTATTGATACGATATTGAAAATACCACGTTGAAATTTTTTGTTCTAAAATTTGTTTTTCTTTATACTTGTATATACAAGAGATATTCAGGCTCAAAAGTATTTTATACAATTTCTAAAATTACACAAGTTAAGCTATGATGAATTTTTTAGTTAGATTTTTTTTAATTATCTGTAATTATTCTAGAAACCATTATTGGTTTAATTTTAATTAAATTTAAGGGCTTTTTAGCGAGAAGTACATTATCGGTCAGAATTTATTGTGGGACCACCTTTTTTTCGATGATCGTCAAAGTTTTCTTAAATTTATTATAATTACATAAAAAATATAATAACATTGTAATGTAATAATTCTATAATTATTTCAATAAATCGTCTATCAGATTCCTTAGAAATTTATATTTAAAGTGAACTCAAGAAAATAAAAAAAAAAATTTTCGTCATATCGAAAGTTATGATATTTTCATGAAACATTGACATTTCACATTTTTTTTTGCAATATCTTCTTGAAAAAATGACAAAGTGACTTCAAACTTTTAATACTGTAGTGTTTCAAGAAAAACTATGTTCGACTTGAAATGGTATAAATTTTTAAAAGTAATAGGTAAAAAGTAATAGGTTTTTATTGGTTAAAAGTAAAGTTGTTAAGAGCAATCTTGGAGCCCTTTCTAAAAGCATTAATTTTATTCGCTTGACTTTTTTGTACGTCTTGCGTTGTTTGACTTAAAAGTTTCATTTTTAAATGTTTTTTTCTTATCCCTTAAAGTATACACACTGGGATCACTTGCACGCCACTGCAATTTTTTTTTTCATAATTTTTAGTACCTAAAGGTAGAGGAAGCTGTGTTTAGTTTGAGTTTAGTTGCTTTGTTTAGCTTTTTTTTAAGTTTTTTTTTAGTTAATTTTTATTTATTTAAATTTTTTTTTTCGATATACACTTAATTTTATTTTTAACTATATAACTATATAAAGGTTTCTTTAACTGGAGTGCAAATGAGGCATGTGTGTACTTTATGACTCTCAAAACAAGTGTGTACTTTAAGGGTTAATTTTATAAATGTTAGAACTTTACAAATTTTTTTTAAGCTAATCTCAAAGGAAAAAATCTTCCTGCTTCGCGGGCACATTCTTACCGCGCTCTTCGCGCTCCGTATTGCGCGCTTCGCGCGCTTGTGCCCTGCAGGAAGCTTGCACCTTACAAGACGCTCATACCTATATGTTTTTTTTAAATTACTTTAAATTTAAATTTAATTAAATTAAATTTAAATGAAATTAAATTACAGCTTTGAATGTAAAAGAAAACTAATTTACTTAAGGTTCTATCGACCTTAAGGAGTACATTCTCATCAGGGCACTCGCGCTTCGCGCTCGATATTTGATTTAAGTCTCGCGCTTCGCGCTCGGCTCTGTTTAACAATATTCTTCATAATTAAAAGGAAAACTATTCATATTATTGAAAAATGGTCAAAAGAGAACTTGTAGATCTTTTTAAGACCAATAATTATGTTTCTTACCGTTATTTGGCTCAAAATTTGAATTTTCGATTTTTTAAGGAAATTCAAAAAGTTGTTATGCCTATCCTATAGGGAGTTCAAACAAAAAGAAACATTTTTCATCTTTAGACTTTTTTTCATATCGTGCGTTGTTTGGCTTTTAATTTGTTTTCTTTCATTTTTTTGGATTTTCAAAATGTTATAAGTCTTTCAATTTTTCTTTTATCCAAAAAAGTTATAAGAAAAATTGTTCGACTTTTTGAGTACTACGAACCTCCGTGCATAGAATTTTTGAATTAAAAAAAAAGTGGTATCAAAAATTTTCAAAATGCTCCAACTTTTTGAATTTTTATTCAAAATGGTTGGCCAAAGAACTTGACCTTCATTTTAGGACCCTCAAAGAGTATACCAATTCTTTCAAAATTTAATTCTTTCGAAAGTTATCGTGCTCACAAACTAAAAATCCAAAGACAGACACACAGACAGACAGACACATTCATAAAAACATGCTTTTCGGGTTCAGGGAGTCCCAAAACGTGGACATTTGACAAAAACGGGGGGGTCAAATTTTACACAAATCTAATACCTTCTCTGATGAGAATGTAAAAAAAAATCATCGTGTTTCTACACAAAATAGTAATTTCTCCTACATATTTATTATATTATGTTATTTAAAATATTTATTACACCGAAAAAAATAGCTTCTTCGTTTAAGAGGAAAATTCCTTTTATAGAATCCTCTCATATTTTCATATAAAAATGAGCATATTCCTCTACGAATTAGATTTTCCTCTACTTTTAAGAATAGAGGTGACAAAATGACTACTTTTGCAATTTTCTCTCAAACTAAGAATAATCCTCTAATACTGAGAGGATTTACTCTTAGAACAGGACTTACACATGCGCAGTCAGCGCAGTCAGTGACGTCAGTGAAGTGTAATAATCTAACCTATTCGCATGACGCGTCGCGTTTTCGCTTCTCGGTCGCGTTTCCCAAAAGTGCCAGGATGGAATCGACGCTATCAGCTTTTTTGTCACAATTGGGCCTAGGTTCTTACATCGAATCATTCGAAAATAAGTAAGTTCAGTGAAATAGGCTTTATTGAAAGGAACTAAGTATGAGCCAAACGCCCAAACATGTTGTCTCGCGCAGAAGGACTTTCTTTCGCACCAATCACTGAAATTAGTAATTGAACCACGAAGTACTAGTTTAATGGTGTCTCTACGTTTTAAACTGTAAAATTAAAAAATCGTTTTGTTAATAAATTAAAATTATAATTTCAAAATGCATTATTGATTTCAAAAACCCTAAAATATAATCTAGACAAATAAAAAAACAGTTTAAAGGAACCTTTTTAATTGACAGGATTTTTCCTTTAATTTTAAGAGGATTCCTATTTATTTGAGAGGAATCCTTTCTATAGAAGAGAACAATCCTCTAAAATTAAGAGGAAAACTTTATATACCATATTGTAGAGGAAAAATTGCATCAGAATAAGAGGAATCCTCTTAAACGAAGAAAATATTTTTTTCGGTGTACTTTTATTCTGTCTGTAATAGAGTAGCGTGAGGCGAAAAGGCCACGGGGTGAAAAAGTCATTCGGTTATCATTTGAGAGTTATGTTCAGCAACTTTACAATGTCAATGGTCGTTTATGAAAAAGGGCCTTTTCTCAAAAAATTTTCTCCACTTTTATTTCTTTTTAGCTCTTCAGATTTTGGTTATAAAAATTTCTGGTGAGTATTTTTCGAATCACAATAGTGTTCTGAACTGTTCTGAAATGTTTGTCTTCGTTCATTTACCTCGATATGCACCCAATTCAGAATGGTTTAATAAAATCTAAAAAAAATAGGTTATGGGCCGAAAAAGTCAATTATACATTTCCTTCGTGTTTTCCGTTCACTTTTTAGCAAAATGGTGTGTAACTATAAGCGAGAAAAAAATACAATGAAGAGATAATTCAAAGTGTACAATTTCTTTTCAATTTTCTGCAATCTTCTTCAATTTCGTCCAAAATATATGAAATATTACAACAATTAAACGATACTGATTCAGATTAACAATATTTTTCAATGTCAAATTACGAATTTTTGTAATAAACATTTGATTTTCGTGTTAAAAAAATGACTTTTCCTCGATTTTCAGTCCTGGAATAAAGGGGGCTTTTTCCAAAAGAGCCATTTTGAATTTTTTTTCAAAAGGTTATAATATTCTAATACTAAGCATTGTAGACAAATAGTTTCTAGATGAAAGTTTTAGCCAAACGAGAACGAACGCGCGCTCCGCGCGCGAATTTAATTCACTTTTAAATGTTCTAATTTATAATATTTCATTTCTTCTTTCCAAAAAAAAACTAAGTTTTATTGGACTAATTAACTAACTGACTTTCTTATATTTTATAAATAAAATAATTACTACATGTATTTTGACTTATAAAAAATAATAGTTGTTAGATTGTTTTCAAAATTAATTACTTTTACAGTTACATTAATGTGATAATAAATATTAATTTTTTATTTGAAATATTATCATATAACTGTAAATTTCTTAATTTTTTTTTTTGTTTCGAAGGAGAAACCTCGCTTAAACATTCATACAACTGTGAATGCAGTAAATTTTCAAAACAATATAATTACCCACTTTTTTATAACGCGATACATGTGTAATTAGTTATTTATATTAAAATTAAAAATAATAAAAATAAATGCGAATCGTTATTTACTTTGTGTAAAGTATGATTTGATTTCAATCTAATATTTCTCTCTAAAAAAACTGCCTTTCTTTGTTTTTAAATATTATATTTTATGATACGTTTATTTCTTTAAAGTGTGATATTTTATAAAGTATTGATTTAGACATTTATAGATAGATAATATAGATAATGCGGATAGATTTATAATTGATAATATGTTTTAGATATTTATCTTCTTCTATCAAAAAATTTATATCAAAATATAAAGTTTATTTTAAAAAATATCACACTCTAAAGACATATTTTGATCATTTTTTCACAACTTCGTCAAATATTTTTCTCTTACAATCGGGAAAAAAAACATACCTAAAAGGCAAAACATCTTATAGAAAGTAAGAACCATTAACAAATTTTTTTTTCATCTGAGAGATAGCAACAAAGTTGTTGTGTGAACTATTTTATATAACTTTATACGATATCTATTTTCAAATATCATAACGAACACGTGTTTCCTCCTCCACCTTTCCATTTTTTTAAATCTTATATTGTACTTTTTTTTCTGTAAGACAAAATTCAAATTTTTATTTAAAACAATTTCAGTTTTATAGGAATAACAGTCACGTAACGTGAATTTTTAAAATTTGACCAATGTTCCTAAAATATATAATTATAAAAATGTTTTCCATATATTTTGTAAATTAAATAAGTACTATATCCCTTTTATGTTACAAAGAAAATAATAATTATTAGTTTGTTTTCAACATTAACTACGTTTACTGTAGTATGGATGTTTAACCCGATCACTTTATCGCATTTTTTTGCAACTTATTTGTTTATCGTGGGTCGTTTCAGACCCAAGCCATGTTAAAACGTTCAATTATTAATACAAAAATCTGGTAAAATTCCTGTACATTCTTGATCTCTTCTTCTTTAAGGGCAGAGCATAAAGATTGCAAAAATATTTAAACAAATATTTTATTTTTATAGTTATAAACACTCCCACCTCCCGAAAATGCAGATATTTACTAAAAAATTCATGTGGGTCTGAAACGACCCATGATAAACAAATCGATTTAATTGTGGTTTCTATTTCTTTAAAGAAAATATAGCACTTAAATTTTTATAGTATTATTTGAAAAACCGGTTAATTAATTATTAAATTAATTTAAAGTTAGTCATAATAAAATAGTTAATTGTTTATTTTAAATATAAATATAAAACTGCTTTCTTAAAACCACGATTTTTGATATATTTCAAGTTTAGACTTATGATAAAATGATGATTAACGAAACCCAATTCAAATGAGCACGCGGAATTTTCGAGCGTAGGGATTTAAAATTTTCCGCGTCACACGCCATTTTCGGTATTTTTTGATCAATAAGGAAAAAGCATTACGTTACGGATGATCTTTTTATAATAGGAAACATGACAACATGAAGTTTACAACAGTACCTCGTTTATCTATTAATGTTTTCATTTGCGAGTTTTACGTAGGCCTCAATAGTCAAAAATGTCCTTTTCGCCCCACTCTACTATATATTAATTTCTCTAATAATTTTTCCTAGATCGGCAATTTGCTATCTATTTTAGTAATTTTTCTAATATAAATGTTTCTCCGTGTTGAGGACTATCAAAAGGCAATCATATAAGATTTAAAGTAAAAAAAAAAGTATATAAAAAATTTTGGAAATGCTTAACTGTTTAAATTTTTATCAAAACTAGCTGGCTAACGAACTTGACCTTCATTGTTGGACACTACGAAAGTGTCATTCCAATCAGTCAGTTCTTTCAAAAATTAACATGTAGGTCTCAAAACAGGGGGTCTCAAAACGTGAAGATCTGATGAAAATGAGCACAGAAAAAACTATCGTTAAATTTTGTTGCAGATAAAATTTTCCGCGATTAAAGTTTACACGCTATTTGGCAAAACTTTATCCTACGATGGAAAAAAAACCGTCGTCTGCTACGTCTTTAGCAGCAATGCGAAAAACGACAAAATATGAGTAAATTCGAGCTACAAATTAGGATACCAAATTTAAAAAAAAAACGTTATACTTATTTAATTATTATTTTTAAAATAATTAGACTTGCTGCGAACGAATGAAAACGTATTTTTCGTGACTGGCAATAAAGCAATTGGTACACCAACAAAACCCGCCATGTTTGATCCCTCGGTATTACAATACCGACGGACCTCACAACTTATGTACCATGTGATGGTTAAGATCAGTGAATATGGCGACTTTTCTACCGGTGTCTATGTTTTCATTAGTCCGAGATAAATACAATTATTTTTTTTTATGAAATTGAAGTAAGAACAACGTTTTTTAAAATCTGATGTCCTGATATTCAGACCTACTTTATCCATACTTTGTTGTTTTTCTCACTGCTGCGAACCGCATAGCAGACGACGCTTTTTCACTGAAAAATTATCCCGAGACAGTTTAAAAACGCAAAATTATCTTCTTTTAGTGTAAAGTTTATTCTACAAGGTTAATTTTTGTTGCGGCGAATATTTACCCTGAAATCGATGTAAACTTTATTATCCTTCGTTTTTTCTGTGAGGGGGCCAAATTGTACACAAATCTAACACCTTTTCTGCTGAGAATGTAAAAAAGTTTAAATCAATACCTAGTAAATGTAGAATATAGAGGTTTGGAATAGCAAAGATAAGGAATTTATGAAAAAATAATTCAACTACCCAAGTGGAAATTACATGGTTAAGCCGATACTTACAACCGGCACGGTACTGTACCAGTTGTATTGTGCCAATATTGGGTAGCCAAAGCTGGCGTAGTACTGACTTTACCATTGGATCAGTACTGTACCAGTGCTGCAATACTCTAACAATACTGCACCAGTACTGCACTAGTACTGCACCAGTACTTGAAATCAGTACAGAAACAAACCTTGCTAATCAGTACTGAACAGCGTTATCACCCCAACACTCAGCCAGATCTGCGCCAGTACCTCTTCCAGCACCACGCCAACGTTGGCCAGTACTGGCACAGTACTACGCCAATTGTAAATTTCCACTTGGGTATAACATATGATATTGATCAGATCTTCAGTTCAATTTGTAACCAATTTTACGTACAAGAAAGAAAAATATATCTGAAAATCAGCATTAGAGAATATACATATATGTATATTATACATTATAAAAACAGGTTGTTGTCAAACAGGTTTAACGAAACATCTCCATAAGAAAAATCAATCCACGAATTTCAGTTTTGACAGTATCGAAATTTTATAAAGAGAAATAAACGTAAGAGAACAAAGATGTCGACTGGAATAAATTTCAATTCAAGGCATCTAAATATCTTCTAAAATTATTTAAAATCTTGTATAAGTGACGTCACTTACAATTCTGCATTAGGATTTTTGGTTTCGTACATTTCACTTAAAAAACATTATTTTTTCTTACTTGCATTTTTGGTAAAAGTTGGAAACTGGAAGTTTCATTTTAACCGTTTTAATGTTCTCTAACGTTTCCCAAAGTTTCTGGACAAAATATTTATTTTTGTTGCCGTATATAATTATGCCATACAGTATAATTATATTACTCTTAAATTTGGTAAGTATCACATGATCTTAAGTTCAACCATTAGATTTTTTTGTTGTTTGATTTTAAAATGAAGATTAGCATTAGAAATGGTTGCGCTGCAACGGAATAGACAACATTTAATTTCTCGAAGTTAAATAAGATGGAATTACGCCCTTTATTTCCAGGTCTATCAATAATTTGTCTCGACACAAAGAATCTTTATTTTTCTTACGTTCGCTTTGAATTATAATAATTTAAAGAGTCTTGGTTAAAAAATCAATTTTTTAAAGTTTTAAAAAACCATAACTTATTCACTTTTCATTAAAATAGATTAATGTTACAGGTAAATCGATTCTTCTCGATAGAAAGACTTTTCCTTGATGCATTTTCTTTTAATTATGACTCAAAGTTATTATAGGATGGAATAAGTCTGCCAAATTTTATCAATTTATCTTTACACACTCTTGAGATAATGTAGGATTGCAAAAACGTGTCACACACAAAATTGCAAAAATTTGTTTTATGTAAATTACACTGGAGATTTTAGGTTCTTTTTAGAATTTCAGCTGGCTGCAAGGATAAGGGGCCCTTAAGGGCGTTGGATAAACGGACTTAGAAATCCGAGAAAATAGAAATTTTTCCAAACGATTCTAAGTGCGACCCTGTGAGCGTATATATTTTAGAAAAAGGTTTTATGGGATATGTGGAGACAACTTACCAAATATGTAGGGTCTTTTGTAGTCTTGAATTCCATAAAAATAATAGTTCATTCCAGCTTTAACGAGAAAATGAATATTTTGTGGTGAAATATTCATTTTCAGAAACGGAGCAAATTCAGAGCAGACGAATCGCGTAGAGAGAGAAACTAAATGTCAGACGCACTCGTATTTATGAATTATTTCAGACTCAACACCGACACTGAAGGAAAAATCAATCAAATACAAAAAGTTTCAACTTCATATTCTTTCAAATTCCAACACGAAATTCGCGATTCATTGCCACACAAAACCGAAATTTACGCTAGAGTTCGGGAAAGACCATTTATGAAAAGTTGACAAGAAAGAGAAACACAATGAGCAGACCGCACCATACCCAAAACTGCGTAACGGTCATTTCATGTACTAAATTATGGTAAAGTAGACTTGAATTATTTTACAACTTCTATTGTTCGTCAATTTATAATTAGTTTCATCAAATGTTTGCAGTATATACCATCTCACAGTAACTGAGTACGTGACTTAATTCATTCCCAAAATTGCCAAAATCTAACATTTGAAAAAAAAAAATGATAATTACCGACAGAGCGTGTCTGTCAACTTTAGCACTATTTAGTACATGAAATGACCGTTACGCAGTTTTGGATACGGCGCGGTCTGCTCATTGTGCTTCTCTTTCCTGTCAACTTTTCATAAATGGTCTTTCCCGAACTCTAGCGTAAATTTCGGTTTTGTGTGGCAATGAATCGCGAATTTCGTGTTGGAATTTGAAAGAATATGAAGTTGAAACTTTTTGTATTTGATTGATTTTTCCTTCAGTGTCGGTGTTGAGTCTGAAATAATTCAAAAATACGAGTGCGTCTGACATTTAGTTTCTCTCTCTACGCGATTCGTCTGCTCTGTCTGCATTTGCTCCGTTTCTGAAAATGAATATTTCACCACAAAATATTCATTCTCTCGTCAAAGCTGGAATGAAATATTATTTTTATGGAACTCAAGACTACAAAAGACCCTACATATTTGGTAAGTTGTCTCCACATATCCCATAAAACCTTTTTCTAAAATATATACGCTCACAGGGTCGCACTTAGAATCGTTTGGAAAAATTTCTATTTTCACGGATTTCTAAGTCCGTTTATCCAACGTCCTTAAGGTGCCTCTCTCTGCCCCTCAGGCACCGTAAGCTCCATAAATCTATGCAGTTTGCGGTTATTTGCAGTTATAAGCGCGTCAAGAAATTCAATGAAATTATAATACTTTGTATGGTAAGTGTAAATTGCAATACATATGAGCCAATTAACGTTACAAAATACACTGAACCTTCGTAAGTTGGACACTCTCGAGGGTAATTGTCCAACTAGCGAAAGCGATTAAAATAGGACGAGCGAGCACTATTATGTCACCACTCAGGACCGTATACCTATATGTAGACTCTGAACCCGTGCTCAAGATTCGTTCATTTCAATACTACGCAGCTACGCAGGCTACGCAGTACGGCGCTGACTTCGAGGTCACTTCGAGCGCCGGCACTTCAGTGTAGGCTGTCAAGGGACGCAGAATCAGCCAAGCGTGAAAATGTCCAACTAGCGAATGTCCAACTTATGAAATGTTAGTGTATTGCATACTTCTACTTCTACTAATTTCTTGCAGTATGCAATAAAGATTGATATTTTATAGCGACGCAAACAAAAGGTTTATTTAGGACATCAATAATTGTTCACTTTCAATAATTGAGTAATTTTTGCTTCCTTATAGAGGAAGCTTTTGTAGTGGTAACAAAAATCCAGTTTCTAAAAAAAGGTTTTTTTGAACATGTATTTTAAGTGGAATATATCTAATATGATGTCCTGAAAAATTTTCCGGATATGTGTGTGTGTGTGTGTGTGTGTGTGTGTCACGCTTTTAACGATCCTGCAATATCTTTAGAACGCGTATAGATAAATTGATGAAATTTGGCATATTTATTCTACTATAATTTCTCAAATAATAAAAATTTAAAGCTGGTGTTAGGGAAATGAAGATTCCTTGTGTCCAGACGAATCGATTGACCTATAAGATTAATCCATTTCATTCAAAAATAAGAAAGTTATGCTTTATTTTAAATTTCGAAAAAGAGTTTTTCGAATATAACTTCTCAAATAATTAAAATTTAATGCTGATGTAAAGAAAATTAAATACTTAATGCTTCCTGTATGAGGAAGCAAATCATATTTGCTTACAGGAAGCAAAATGCTCATTGAATGAGCACAAAAGTTGATACAACTTGATAGCTAGTTTATTATATTTTTGGTATTATGATGAAAAAGAAAAGAACAGTTGAAAACTTCAAATTAAACAAGCAAGAAAAAACTAAAAATGAAGCACTTGAACTTGAATGAGAATCTAGTTTTTCTTTTTCTTCTAGTAATGTGGAAGTGATCGACCAATCAGAGTTACGTTCCCGTGACCTTTCCTTCATTTTATTTCAGTTTAAAAAAATCAATACCTTGATCTTCAGGGAAGAGAATCAATTCTCAAAAGAATCAACATCCCTACAATACAGCCCAACTAATACCTCTATTTATAAAAAAATATCGTGTGCGCCACGAGGAAAGGACTTTTACGAGTTATGAAATTTTAAGAGATTTCAAGTACTTTTATTTATTCACTTTTTTTTCTTTTAGGAATTTTAGAGATTGTCGTGAAATTATTTTGTAGAATTGTAAAAGATGCCAGAAGATTTCATGAGCACGAGTGTACATCAGATTTGAAGCCTCGATGAGACTAGGGTTCCTTGTATGTAGAGTTGTAGACTCATCCCATCGGACATAGATTCTTGAAATTAGATGGCATTCATTTTGTCGTTGGAGCGCTTTCTAAATTTTTCTTCCATATGAATATATAGATTGTATAGTGCAGAAAGTTTCGAAAGCCGGACTCGCTGTTCTAAACAAAGAGCTTTATGGCCATATTTATAGTTGTCGTAAAACACTACACAGATTGCTAACCTCGCGCTCAACGGACGTGCAGACGGTACACCGATAGTCTTGATACCACATACCAGTGCTCCCAATGCCGGTCCCAGACTTTAATGCGCATGCGTCACGTTCGACATATGATTGGTTGTTATTTCCGCGAATTTTGAAATGCTAAACAATTTTAAACTGCGCGCGAATATCAACCAATCAGATGCTGAGCGCAACGTATACGCAGTAGAGTCTGGGGCCCGCGTTGGGAGCACTGCCACATACTGCCATGATGCCATGATGATTTACTCATATTCTATCCATGCTTTTCCCTCTCATTCCTTCATTCACTCTATCTGCTCACACTGCTATGCTATTTCTCTTTCTCCCACATACATATACTATACACGTTTACACACATGTGCCATATGTGCTGCTTATTACTTATCTCTTTTCTTCTTTTGTATGAATCAACTGTCTCTACTGTCTCTTTTCAATGGTGTCCTTATAAGCTCGACGATATCATTCTTTAATCATGACGACCTCATGTTTATAACTGCACCCAGGGAAGTAGAATTAGCAAGTATGGTAAAAATTCCTTCGTGCACAACGTTTGAAAAATTCCAGTAATATTTTGCGTTTAGACTTTGGAGTTCGTTGACCCTCCGAATCTATTTTTCTCCTTCCTGTCTAAAAATCACGAGCAAGAAGTCCAGCGAGAGACTCAAACTTCAATAGCCACTAAACTGAGATAATTTGTGTTAGAATTCAAAATTGGATAGGTACACATAGTTTTTCAAATTTTTTTCTTTGAAAATCGATATATGTATATTGTATACCACACTGAAAAAACAGTTGGGCATGACCAACAAAAATTTTGTTGGCTCAACAAAATAATTTTGTTGGCTCAACAAAATAATTTTGTTGTTATATAATTTTGTTATGTATGCAACCAAACTGTTTTGTTGGGCCAACCAAATTTTTTTGTTGGGTCTTTTTGTTGGCCTAACAAAACTGTTTTGTTGGCCCAAAAAAATTATTTTGTTGATATAGAGGAAGCTTTGTAGTGGTGATAAAAATCCATGTTTCTAAAAAAAGGTTTTTTTGATCATATTTTAAGTGAAATATATCTAATATGAGGTCCTGAATAATTTTCCGGATGTACGTGTGTGTGTGTGTGTGTGTGTGTGTCACGCTTTTAACGATCCTGCAATATCTTTAGAACGCGTATAGATAAATTGATGAAATTTGGCATATTTATTCCACTATTTACTAAGTTGAATTTTTTTACAATGGTTTACCAAAATATTTAATTTTACAAGTTTCGTGTATTTTTATAATTTTCGTAAAATTCATTTTTCCACTATAACTTCTCAAATATTCAAAATTTAAAGCTGATGTACGGAAAATGAAGATTCCTTTCATCGAGACGAATCGATTGACCTATATGATTAATGCATTTCATTAAAAAATAAGGATGTTATGGTTAATTGTATTTTCAAAAATTAATTTTCAACTATACCTGATGTAAGGAAAATAAATATTCTTTGTGTCGAGATGAATCGATTGACCTATATCATTAATGCATTTCATTGAGAAATAAGAAAGTTATAAAACATTATTTTTTAAAAATTCAATTTTTCAACTATAATTTCTCAAATAATAAAAATTTAAAGCTGCTGTTAGGGAAATGAAGATTTCTTGTGTCCAGGCGAATCGATTGACCTATAAGATTAATCCATTTCATTCAAAAATAAGAAAGTTATGCTTTATTGTAATTTTCGAAAAAGAGTTTTTCGAATATAACTTCCCAAATAATTAAAACTTAATGCTGATGTAAAGAAAATTAAATACTTTATGCTTCCTCTATGAGGAAGCAAATCATATGCAAAGTGCTCATTGAATGAGCACAAAAGTTGATACAACTTGACAGATAGTTTATATTAATTTTACTTCAATTATAGGGTCGGTGCACCGGTTTTGGTCACTGCTCCTATTGTGGCTACTATCACAATTTTCTTAATTGATTACGGTTCCGTTGGCTTTACTGCATGTTGACGAACGCAGTTTTTTGACGAGCCATCAAACTGCGTTTGTCAAAATGCAATAGTTCCAACGGAACCGTAATAAATTGCGAAAATTGATGGTGGCCACAACAGGACTTAGGGTGGCCAAAACAGGTGCGCCCACCCTATTTATTTATATTATCACAAGCTTTTTACGATACGAAAAATCGGAAAGAAATTTTACGGTGACTGGGATTCGAGCTACCTATAAACACTTATCTCTAACCTCTAACGTATCGAATGCAACTTAAACCACACGGCTAATCTAACACATAGAATATTTTATAAAAATCCCAGCAAAGTATCACATAATTAAGGGCTGTCGGACACGCATGCGTAGTCGTGCATCTAATTTGTTTGGTTGGGCCAACAAAACAGTTTTGTTAGGCCAACAAAAAGACCCAACAAAAAAGTTTGGTTGGTTCAACAAAATATTTTGTTGGCCCAACAAAATAATTTAGTGCTAACAACAAAAATTTTGTTTCAGGCAACACATCGATTCAGTTAAACAGCAATTATTCTTATTCGCTGAAATTTTTTTCATTTTTTGCTCAAATCGACACTTCCACTCTTCAAAATAAATACTTTTTTTGAAAACTGGGCTATCACATGTATTTTTCTCTTTTAAAACATTTTATTTCAGGATACCTAAATTTTTAGCTCAAAATATTAAAAACTAAAAAAGTCATTATTTTTTTTAAAGGAAAACTTCATTTTCCTGACTTTTGAACATTTTTGATTATTGTTTAAATTAATTCAACGTTAAAATTTGAAAAAACGTTTTGATTGAAAGTAGATATTGAAAAGAGAGGTCTGTGTGTGTTTGAACATACCCTTAAACAGTAAGTCTTACTTAGAGGAAAATAATTTAACTTTTTTCAAAAAATATAATGCGAATAGAGGAAAAATATATGCAAGATAAAAGGTGTAGTTATTTTTTCAAACTCTACAATTTTTGCTTGAAACTTTTTTTTCTCAGACAAACTGTTTTCAATAAAATATTAAAAAATTTGCCCCCTGCGCGGGCATATTTTCATTAGCCCTCGCACTTCACCACGCTTAACGAGTTAACGCTTGCTTAGCAAACTTTATCGCTATTACATGCTTTTAGTTTAATTACTTTAGTTTTAAATGAAGAGGAGAACTAATTTGCTTAAGGTTCTATCGACTTTAGGAACACATACTCATCCAAAATCTCGCGCTTCGCGCACGATAATTGATTTCAAAAATCATTTAAACCTCGCGCTACGCGCTCGGCTCTGCTCGACGTATAATGGATATACAAATAAATAGGTAAAGGGGTTCACAAAATGGATGACCGAGTGGGTGATTTATAATTTATACAAAAAAATATAATAGGTAAAAGAGGTTACAAAAAAATAGACAAAGAGGGGTTACCAAGAAATAAGTAAAGGGGTTAAACACAAAAAAATAAGCAAGCTGGGGTTACAAAAATTATAATAAGGGATGATTACGAGGATGATTATAAATATTCTAAAATAAAGGGGTTTTTAAAAGAATAAGAACAAATGGTAAGCAAAACGATAATTAAAATCGATAGGTAAAGGGGGTTTCAAAATGGTAGATAAAAAACATTTCAGAATGGTAAGCAAAAAGGTATTTAAAGGCGACGGGCAAGCAATAAAAACTCTAGGGATAAATTCCAGGTATTTGCAGGCAGAGGAATTTAAAAGATATATGTATAGCATATTCACAAAAATAGAGACCCAAACGATCATTCATTAAATTGTTAAATGATCATTAACTATAAATTAAAAATATTTAAAATTTCATATGCATATTTTATTTGATGTTAACGCAGATTATTTAATTAAATTAGATTAATTAGATTCAATTATCTCGAGATAATTTAATACTTGATAAAGTAATGGTTTAGTTTAGGTTATTGACTTGAGTGCAATAGTTTGTGCGTTCGATCGAGCGTTTGATTCCCTCCAGCGCCAGCGTTGCATGCGAAATTTTATTTGTTACATAAGCGTTAAAATTTACAAATACATATAAATTATTTATAACTATATTTATAATATATCTGCAAAAAACCATGTTCTTAATTAATAATTAATTTAAAAGACATTTAATTTTATGTTTTAATGAATAAAATTTTTTTTTGTCTGTAAAAAAGATTTGTCTAGCAGAAATTTTTTGTAGAATTTACAGAAATAATAATCTGTTGTCCCTATTCCAGCAGCTTAAATCTACTGTAGATTCAACAGATTCTTTTTCGGCTTGTGTCATTCTCACGTTTTCAAATGAATTCACCCGAAAATATTATTAAGAAGAAAATATTATCTAAAAGAAAAAAGAGAAGTAAAGAAAGGATCGTGAAGTCTAAGAAGGGACTTAAAAACGCAGGAGGTAATCCATGGAATCAGGTGTACGATATTCTCGAGTCCTTTGAAAAACGATTACCTTTGCTGAATTCTTTCAGCTCTGAGTCGCTCGTTTTCTCCTGCAGCTCTATCTGTCTTCTTTCGTGGAGTTTCTCGGGAAAGCGTTTTACGAGGAAATTTGCTTAACCAGTTATAAAGGAAGGTGCAACACCTCGATGGGGGCATGGGGCATGGGCCATGGAGAGCAATCCTACGCCTTGGTCTTAGCCTTAGGGATGGGTATGCGAACGAGGGACCATAGCAATGAAGCAGCCAACCTACCCGAATATAAGAAGTGCAGCAGGTAGGCTCGTTAGCGAGCAGGTAGGTAGAGAGACGAGTCTGCCTGCCTGCCTGCCTGCCTGCCTGCTTGCCTGGGTAGGTGTACAATGCTGACTGACTGTATTTATCTACCGGGTGTTCCATCCATTCTTGAGACATATTTTCACATCCATTCCAACTAAAATGATATCTATAATATAATAATACAATGAAAATAACAAATCCTCAGAAACAGACAGAGCACTTATTATGAAAAACAATTCAATTACTGTAATTAAGATATTTTGAAACCAATATATTTATTGGTGCTGATGTCCTTTTTATCACTGAGACCCGAAACCTGGTCAGTCTATAAAATTATTGTAAATTGTAAAGGACATCAAAGCATGTCCTTTAAATGCTGGGTATTTAAAATTTTAAATACCAAGCTGAAAATTTCCACGTGAAATTTCGATGGTAATTTGGAAAAATCTACGTGAAATTCCAGTGAACATTCTTTCAAGTATTTTCACTTGGAATTTCACGTAAAATCAGATCTAGGAACGAGACCTGTTTTATATATATATGGGTGATTGTAAGATTGTGGGCAAACTTGAGGTCCCAGTACTATACAATTTATAATGAGCTTTTTTTGATTTTTTAAATTTATTTAATAAATACTTATTATCATTGTGAACAACAATCTGAAAACAATTTTTTAATTTTTATTCTCATTTTATTTAATTTGATAAGAAAATACCTCAAA
>CAJFCP010026097.1:269548-279736 GCA_904066005.1 Synergus itoensis
AAGGTCAAAACTCAGCGTTCAGTCATTCAAAATAAAAAAAAAAAAAAATTTTCAAAATTTTTTTCAAAATTTTTTCATCTCAAAATCTAAGGGCTTTTGGGGCATAGTGTATATAAGAACTTTTATTCAGGGTATTTCAAAGAATATATTCCCGTTGGTTTTATCCCAAACGACTGTATACTTTTTTCTTAGTATTTTGTGCGGGGTCCTTTGCAGTATTTATTATTTTTGCGGATTTTTTTCAGTTTATTAACATGATCTAAAGTTATTAAATAGTGAAGTATTTAAATTGAAAATATTCTCTAAAATTAAGATTTTTGTAGTTGAAAAGACGATAAAAATAAAAAAAATGTATTTTTCTTTTCAACAAAGTTTTCAATAACCACTTTAAAAATTATTGACAAGCGCATGAAAGTACGCGTTCGATTTCATATTTGAAAACGGATATCGTAAATAGTAAATACATGAAAGTGTTATTAAATAAATTTTGTTGCTATCTCTCAGATAAAAAAAATTGTTAAATGTCTTACTTTGTATGAGGATTTTGCCCCGCGGGTATGTTTTTTGCTTCCTCATATTATAGAAGAAGCTTTGTAGTAATGATAAAATCCAGTTTCAAAAAAAAAGGTTTTTTTGTGAACATATTTCAAGGGAAATCATATCTAATATGATGTCCTGAAAAATTACTCGGATGTATGAGTGTGTGTCACGCTTTTAACGATCCTGCAATATCTGGAGAACGCGTTCAGATAAATTGATGAAATTTTGCACAATTATTCCAAATTCCACTATATACCAAGATGATTTTCTTAAAAAGCATTAACAAAATAATTAATTTTAAAAGTTTTAAGTACCTACTTTTATAATTTTAGTAAAATCGATTTTTCGACTATAACTTCCCAAATAATGAAAATTCAAAGTACATAGATGTACAAAGAAAAAAGATTCCTTGTGTCGAGTCGAATTAATTGACCTCTATGATTAATGCGTTTAATTGAAATGTAAGGCAGAGTTAAAGTTTTATTTAAAATTTTGAAAAATTGACTTTTCAATTTTAACTTTTCAAATTATCACATTTTAAAGCTGATGTAAAGAAAAAATTTCTCTTACATTGACAAGAATCAGATAAAACCTATATATTAATACATTTGATTAATTAATTAATGTTTCATCCTCTATGATGGAAGCAAAGTGCTCATTGAATGAGCACAAAAATTGATAGAACTTCACATAGTTTTACCGATTTTAAGCGATAATTTAATTTTACGAAGTTATGAGTACTTAAATTTTGAAAATTGATAAACTGATAACGTTTTCCAAAAGTGATAAAAACATTTCTTTAGAGTGATACATGGATGACCCCTTTTTCGGACACTAAAATTTTAAAAACTACATTACTCCAAAAAAATGCATATTAATTAGTATTCAAAGTGGAATTGAAGCTTGATCACTTGATCAATTCGAAGTATTTAAAATAAAAAATTTAAACTTTTGAAGATCTGTTATTGAAATATTGTTGAATTTTTAATCGTTTTTAAACAGGTAATTATTTTTAAATGTTCAATTTAAATTTGTTTAAACTTGAAGCATTTGTACTTATTTCAACTGTTAAATTAGGAATTGTTCAATTAAAAACTTTGAAATTTGGAAATTGTCTAATAGGAATTTTGTAGTTTTAAATGACTTAATTTCGAATGTTTTAAAGTCAAAATTGTTAAATTGAAAAACAGTTTCAATTGAGAACTATTGAAACATTAAAAAATACATTTGTTATTTGAGAATGTACAATTAAAAGTAAAATGACTTAAAAACTTCTATTAATATAAATGTTATAATTAATATAAATTATAAAGAGTTTTCTAATCGAATAAATGTAAAATTGTATAATTGTATGTAATATCAATTAACATTTACACTTATTAATTAAGGGCATGTGATACTTTATCATAAGAGCAATTTAGTCTACCCAATTATACATTCATAATAATAAATATTTTTAGCTAATAAGAGTCAATAAACCTTCGTCTACATGAGAGGAAGGTTTATTGACTCTTATTAGCTAAAGTATTTATTATTATAAATGTGTAATTGGGTAAACTAAATTGCTCTTATATGGTAAAGTATCACATGCCCTTAAACTTTTTTCTAAAAATTTAAGTAAATAGTTAATAGTTTTAATAACAGTTGAAAAGTAATCTTGAATAAGAAAGTAGTTATTAGATCTGTTAAGTATCGATAATATGCATTTGATCTCTGTTCGATTTGATATCACTTTTTATACAACTCTGAATATGATCCTAACTTTAAGTTGCTTATAATTAATTAATGTCTTCACCCCATTGTGCTATTGCATTAAGTAATGTTTAAAAGTGTCTGAGACAAAATTATACACTATAACTAGTTTCACATTTGTTAAATGTACTGAGTTGATGACTACCAGAGCAGATAATAACAAGAGTTGATAACTGCAGAATTTGATAACAAGACAGTCTGATAGCTTCCAGAAAAATTATATTTTAAGTACTTACAGCCCTATTGCAAAAATTAGGATTTTCGCACCAAAAAAAAATGATTCTACGAACTATATACTCTCAAATCAATTTCTATTGCATGATAATTCATTTTATCATCTCTAACTTTTGTACAATCATTTATATATGTATATATATATATATAAATTTTACAGAATATTTTTATACAGGGCGTAACAATTTCAAAGAATTTTTGCAGTAATGATGCGTGAATCACGACATGTTTGACTGAAAGAATAATTTTTATTGTTTTACTCCTACTTGCCTTACACCTTGTATAGGCCAATATTCAGGAATTTATTGTGGAAAAACTAGACAAGATTTTAATACGAGACTTTTTCTATTCTATTGTAGCTTTATTGAATTTCACTCATGATTTTTTTCACTTGTCAATATTGACTTGCAAGACCTGGACATGGCATTGACAGCACCCCTGTCAAAAGTTCAGGAACAAACGGTGTGCAGGATAAAGTCCATCCTAATCATCCGAAATCAAAGTTTCAAAAACAGTTTCAATTGTTGTTACTTCAACGTGATCGCCCAATCATTCATTTTTTCGAAATTTAAATTTTTCGCAAAATAGCGAAAATTTTTCCGAAAAAGTAATTTTTTACCATGATTTGAGTCAGTAAGTCAACAAAACGAAATTTGTCAAAAGTGAACGATCGGGAAGCGTTTTCTGAAAATTATAAAAAAAAATTCATCATGATATGTAGTTTTTCTCCCGTAATCGTGTATACCAGTTTGAAAAATGCAAGTTTTGAGAAGACCCGTTTAAAGTTTCAGGACGATGCGCGGACCAGCCGAGTTCCGTCTTTTTTAACGATATATAACCCGCGAACTAGAGAGAAACGAAACCTTACCAAACCTTTTTAGAGGCTTATTTCTAAGACCCTTTAGATTATAAAAATGCAAAAAGAATCGATTTTTTGAAATCTACAAGGTGTAAGTCCCCCTTAAAGAGTAAGACTACTCTTAATCATACCTACCTCGAATAACTAGGCTAGTTTTTGATGCAGGGTCCCTTTTAATTAGGGAGTGATAAAGAGTAGTTTTTCTTCTTAAGAAGGTTAAAAACAATAATTGCATTATTAGTTAAACATGTCTTGACTCATACATTAATACTGCTAGCTTTATTTAAACTAGTCGGCTATAGTTATATTATCAGAATTTCCCCGTGCAGAAATTTATAAATGGGCCTGACAAGAGTCTGGTCAGTTTTCCATACTTCTGATGTGGCCCTAACCGGATAAACTGGCAAGGCCCACACAAGGCTTGTAACGCTTTGGCAGACTATTGCCCTACTAAGGGAAAACTGGCCAGGGTCTTGTCAGTTTACCTAAGAAATGCCCTAGTTAAATAAAAATTACTTTTCTGAACATTTAGAAACATTGATAACGATTTTAACTTAATCTTTATAAATAGTGAGTAATTATAATAATAGTATAATAAGTAATTAAAATAATTGTGTCTTGTTTGCACGCTCTTTGCGTTACTTTGTCACATATGTACATTGTACATATACATACACTAAAGGAATAATTTGTTTACAAAAAAAAGGGGAAAAAATTAAATCAATGTATACTATATAATTCCATTTATCTAAGAAGACATTATAAAGAATGAAAAATTGATTTCTTCGAAATTTCGTGATTATTGCGCAACCAGGACTCGAACGCAAGACGCGCGGGAAGAGCGGAATTATAAACTCGACACTACGCCACGGAGGACGGAGGCTGATTACGAACGTATAAAATCGGGCGTATATGAATGCAAACCAGTGTTTTGACACTTTGTCACTTTTTCACTTCTGTAAAAGTTTATTCACTTTTCATAAAATATTTTATTTACTTATAAGCATTTGTAGAAATTAGTAATTTTCTGAAACCGAAAATTATTAAACACTATTTTTAAAAAATATAATCAGAAAATCTATATTTAACTCTAGTTAAATATTCATTTTCGTAAAAAGTTGTTTAAAGCTCAAAAACATATATTCGTGTTAGGTCAAGAATATATTAGTTAAGTTTTCAATATATAAATATAGACATCTTTTATATTTTTATAGAAAATTAAGTGTGGAAAACTGGTGAAATTCCTTATCTTTACCTGATGTATGGTTTTCACATGGAAAACTTTTCAACACCCTATTTCATTATCAACTATATCTGGGTGTAACTTGGTTTTTTTTTAAACGAATCAACTACACAATGATGATAAATAATAACTAATATTCCTACTTGAATGCCCCATTAGTGCCCTATTTTAATAAAATGTCTTTTATGCAAAATATAATAACTGGACAGGGCCTTGTCAGCTCCACATTTTAAATGGGGCTAAATAGGGCAGTTTCTGCTCAAGGAGTGGTGATGTCATTCCCCTAAAATCACTTTGAACAGCCAAAAAAACCATGTGTTCCTTCTTTTTTGATGCGCCATCACATATATAGGACATTCTTTTATAAATCGTACATCTATTTTGACTTCAGGATTTTTTTTTTTGAGAAATTTGTTAATTCAAACTTTCGATAAAATTGGTTAAAATGACTAATTCTCTCGTACCTTAAATTCATTATTTCCGGTTTGACCAATTGAATTGATTCAGGTTTGGCTTTATTTCTCACCTTGTTATGTTAGCTTTTCAGATGAGTATTTACATAATTTTTAAAAAAACGTATTTTTTCATTTCGTCTGTTTTCTCAAAGACTGACAAATAAAAAACAAAAAAACTTGAAACTTGAGTGAACTCACCGAAGACAGGGCTAAGGTCGGACCTGGCCGACGTCTTGCCCGTCGTTGCATAGCTTCCACCAGCGAGAGATCCCTTTTCCTGCAACACACATGACACGCACATCGATTTCTGTAACGAGCTGTGACAGAGGGAAAGAGAGAGAGATAGAGGGGGGGAGGCATGAGGGCATAGGTTTTGCTTGTTATAAATCGGCACCTCAGACTCCGTAAGGTCGATGAGAGAGCTCTTCTCTTCGGTGAGGTTCTCCGAGGTTTTATTCTCTTCCTCGCCTTCATCCTTAAAGACCTTGACCTCGTCTTCGCTGCCGAGATCGTCGCCACCGCCACCACTGCTGTTCACGTGTGGCATAATTGACGACGAGCAAGTGATTGTCACTTGCTTGGCGAATTCAAGTGGCTAGTGGGTGTACAGCAGCAGCAACAGCAGTAGATTAAGACGAGTAATGATGAAGAAAGATGAAGGAAGATGAAGGCAGGGAAATGACAAGATCCAAGAGCAAGTCTTGTCGTTGTCGTCGTCGTTTCAATTTCTTGGTATTTTTCCGTCTCCAACTCTTTCCCTCTGCCCAACGACGTCGCTCGCCAACGTTGGCTTCCGCTCTTAATGCTGTTAATGCTGTTATCGCTGTCGCAGTCTCTACTTATACAAACAAGCTACACTAGCACGAGCAGCACTCCCTTCTCGACACTCCACATAGGACCAGCAAACAGCGATCAGCGTGCGTGCACGAGTATTCGTATTCGCATTTGTATTCTCCGTTGCGTTCGCGCTCGCACCCGCGCCCGCGCACCTTCTTCTCCCACGCACACTTAGGCAACCTTAGGCCCCAAAACAAGCGACGACGATTACACACTTATATCTCCACGTGTACGTGTGTTCTTTACAGCTGGTACGCCTGCATGTCTTCTCCTAGGCCCTGGCCCCACACAGATGCACACACACACACATATACACATTCATATATAGATATAAACATATCTCAACTATACTTGTCTTATCTTCTCGATGACTACACATGTAAACACTCTTTCTTTCTCGCGACACATCAGTTTGCAGAAATGTGTTTCGATCACCGCTGCTTCGTCAAAAGCATCGCGCTCACCCCTTTCTTTATTTTCTTCTTCCTCCCTTCCCTTCCTCGACTACACTAATAAACGCGAGCTATTATTCGTCGATGACGACAAGATCAAGATGCAGCAGCACACAGAGATTGCAATTACACTTGGCTTGTTCAAAAATAGCCGGGTGAGCACGTTCGCAGCGCGTATCTTGCGCGCGATGACCCGTCGCACGAGAAGTGCACCAACTGTTTGATTTGATTGACCGATTGTTTGACCAAAAGCATTTCGGGTGATAAACAATGGGAGAGAGCATGATGATAGTGTCGATATCGATGGGCCATCTCGTGGCCACGAGTATCACCGAAAATCGATCCTTATTCCATTTCAATAACAACAATTTCCACTGATTTAGCGCTCTTTAATCTCGATTCAACTTTAGTTGTGTTTAGCTACGTGTTCACGTTTAATGCACTTGACGCGAAGAAAACTATCCGGTTCGGAACACTTTCCCTGGGTGCTCGGTGCCGACTGCCGACTGTCGACAGCAGTGCCGCTGAGCTCGGACGACGAGCGGGCGGGCGAGCAGGCGGACGAGCGGGCAGGCGGGTGGCTCTCCCACGCGTCGGCCAATCACAACGTTAGATTCCAAGCGACGGCTTCCCCTCGAGTCTGGTCCCCGCTTCCGACCACCGCGCACAACCGCGCACAACCGCGCACCTCCTTGAACCAGTCATGGCAGGCAGTCGCAGGCGTCGAGCGCCAGGCAGCGATTCCACCGATCCCATCCGAACACGCTCGGATTTCCACGAACCGAAGCGCGCTTTACTTTACCATCCACTGGAGCTGATCCCGTCCCTCCTATTCCCTCAGCCCCGCTCCCTCTCCCCCCTCTCTCTTCTCTTCCAGTTTCCACTTCTTTTCTTCTCTTTTCACATGTTTTTTTTTTTATTTTTTTCGCTCTTTTTTCCTTTACTCTCTTCCTCTTTCTTCCTTCTCTATCCCTCTCTCCTCCTCCCACTTATCTCTCTCTTCCTTTATTTTTATCCCCTTTCTTTCTTTCCTTCTTTCTTTCTTTCATTCTCCCTCTTTCTCTTGCACCTCCCTTAACCTCCACCTTTCTGCCCGCACCCTTGCCTTTTCTTCAGTTCATGCAGATTCGTTTCTGCACGAATCTGCATCACCATACAATCATACATCCGTCTGCACATCCATCCTCCACACAACGTCGGCAAACAAACTTAAATTCTTCAACATTTCACAATAAGCTAAGAGAAAATTATATATTCAATCCGAAATTTACTTTGGAAAGATGAGGGATTATTTATCATCTACCTCATCGCAAAAGTTGATAAAAGATGTCAACAGATTTTAGGAAGTATCCAAAATGGACATAAAATTTGGACAAGTCTTTTCGGTTAAGGTACCGTAAAGGGAATGAGAAATCTTCCCCTTTTTACCCATTTTTCATTAAAAATGTTCTCTTCAGTCAATGTGCAGAATCTACACGAAGCACATTAATTACTGTTTTGTTCATAATATGCAGACTAGAGGAACAGAATCCTATTCTAAAACAACCATACACATCGAATTCGAACATATCGAAATATCTCGATATGTTTGATTATTATTCGATTCCTTATTGGTCAGTATTATAGGTGACGCGCTACGCGGGAAGTTCAAAAAAATAGGAATTATCTCCCCGCGATAGAGCGCGCGTTCGGGCTCGTTATATTAAAATGGAGATTTAACTTCTACACGTTTCTCTTAAGAGGTATCATCACCCTAGGATTTTCAAAAAGTTGATTTTTTTTTTAGTTTAAACAGTACTTTAGAGTCTTAAAAATAATACCCACTTGGTCCTATAACGAAAAAAAAATTTTAACATGTTTAATTTTCAATTTTTCCGAAGCGCCTTGGAGTATACGCTATTACGCTCTATGTGCTTGTAAAGCTTTAAACGCGTTTTTCTCGAAATCATTTTTTTCAAACTGGGCGGAAACATTACTCAAGATCCGCTTGACCAATTGACTTGAAATTTGGACTGTAGCTTTGTAGTGACCTTTTCCACAAAAGTATGTAGCCGTTTTTTGATTGAATGAAAATTTGAATTATTATAAGCAATTTACTACTTATTTTTAGGCCCAAAAACAGTAAATTTGTTTCGAAAGTGAGCCATTTTCACTAAATTTGATCAATCAAAAAATCCCTACGTACTTTTGTAGCCCGCTATATATGGGCATTTCTCTGTAAACTGGGCGACTTTTCTAGGAAAAATGGCCCGGAAAATTTTTACAAATATATTTAGTAAACCTTATTCAGGGGATATATATCCGCCTATTTATTAATAAACGGCAGATGAACCAAAAATATTTTCATTATTTTAGAAAATATTGAGTATTTTCTGAAAAATTGATACAGGGGACTGTTTATTTTAATGAATAATACCATTTTCAGTACCAAAATTAAATCTTTTTTATTTTTAAAAACTTTATAGCTTAGGAATTAAATAATTGAACAATAAAGAAACAAAAAGTCAACACTTTTTTAATAATATTTTACTTAAACTTAAATTTTAACTGTGAAATCTTAATATGTAATTACTATCAATTAAAATCACATTCATTGGAAGAATCACATGCTTTGAATCCTACTTTGTAGAATCAGTCTCACTTGAAACACACGTGTACCTAAAACAATGAAAAACGTAATATAAAGACAGTCCCCTGTCCTATTAAAGGGCAGGGGACTGTTGCCAGGGGACTGTGTTATTTGATTTCATTGAAAGATAACACGAAATGTAATTAAGTCATGTTATTTTACTGTATATAAAAAATATATATCTACAGTACAACCCCTCTAAGAGCGACCCCGTTAAGAGCGACAATGGCCTTGATGAGCTCGGACGCTTCCCCCACTACAAACCCTACTCACGCTGCCTCGAGAATTGGGCGCAAACCCCGAAAAGAGCGAGCAGCCGAGCGCAGCTTAATTTCAGTTTTTTCTCATTGAAAATGGTTTTTTATTAAAATTATTTTTCTTATATTTGCATACAATAATTCGTATATATATTTTAAAGGTTGTTGATACTTCTAACTCCTATATAGTACAAGGCAGCTTTATTTTTATAAAACTTTTAAGAAAACAAAATTGTAATTTCATTTTAAATTAAAATACATATAATATGTACACTTTTTAATATGTACGTACGCTATAAACAGTCGTATTTCATATATATTGTATTTTTGTTCACATGTTGAAATATTCTCAGTTTTATTTTTGAATATATTGTGTGCAAAAAAGTTTACAAATTTTAAATAATTTTAGAGTAATTTCCGATACTCTGTGAGTAATGAACTTTTAAAATATATTGTATGTATTTATTATGTATTTATACGTATTTAATCAAAAAGACGCTACGTTTTCATCACCGCGGGCCGCTCGCTCTATTTGAGGTTTCGTACTCAAACACACATTTCGCACACACGCGCAATTTCCGAGCTCGACGCCCAGTAGTGGGGGCCCCCTATTTCTCGGAATTATTACCCCTAACCGCCCATGAGCTCGCTCTTAGAGAGGTTGTACTGTATTTATAACGATAAGAAGTATCTAAGGTGTAATATAGTATATTAAAAAGAAATCAAAATTTTCCTTACCAGGGGACTGTTAGCTGACAGGTTACGAAATGACTTCCACCAAGGGAAACTCGAGCAGCACTAAAAAAAAATGGCGACCTGACGGTAATGACTGCACCTGAGCAAACTTCAGACCGTATGCTTCCTGTTGCACGCAGCGCCGCCTTTCTTTAATCTTTAGACTACTTGTTTCGCAATTTTAAATATAGCCAG
>CAJFCP010026100.1:8351-51904 GCA_904066005.1 Synergus itoensis
AAATCGATATCTCGAAAATTGTCGATTGAAAATTGAAAAAAAAAATACCTGTCCTTTTTTTTTGTCTATAAAAAGAGAAAAAAAAGTTTCAGCGCAATCAAAAATTTGGTTGTAAATTTGAAATGGAATGACCCATATATTATAATATATAATATATATATTATATATATATTATACTCGTATATCGTATATATTATACTCGTAAATATTCCTCGATTAAAAGTATTTCGAATCGAAATGTAGGTTCTCCTTTTAAGAAACATATGTTTCTTATTCACTTTGAAGAAGAATTTGGGAGACAATTTTGATTTTTTTTTTTCTTTTTGATTGATAGAATTTGATTTTTAGTATAATGTTGAGTTAATTGGGTTGAAGACAAAATTAATGACATAGTTGAGACTGAATTAAATTGGATTGGGAGTTTATTTTTGAATCAGTTGGATCACACGGAAAAAAGAGAATGGCTGCATTTACCATTTAAAATAGTGAACGCATTTTTCCAGGAATTCAGTAAGTTTTACTATTTAAGATTGTAACTTTTGCAATGAAGAAACAGGATTTGCAATTTTCTTACCAAAAATTACAATTTGAAATAGCAAAAGTTACTAAATTCCAGGAAAACTGCGTTCAGAGCGCATGTTAACTATTTTAAATGGTAAATTCAGCCATTTTCTTTTTTCCGTGCAGAAAAGATTTTTTTGATATACCTAATTACGACTCAATCAAGTTAAAAAAAAGTTTTTGGGTACAATTATGAGTCATTTGGTTCGGAAAAGGAATTTTGGGTATAATTTGAGACAATTGGCTCGGAAAATAAATTTGTGATATATTTTTGACTAAATTGAGTTGGAAAAAAATTAGGATATAATATTGCAAGTCAAATAAGTTGCAAAAGAGACTTGGGGTACAATATTGAGTCAATTGTATTGAAAAAGAAAATTGCGAAAATTGGTAAAGGAAATTGCGGCATAATTTTGAATCAGTTGCGTTGGGCAAAGGTCTGAAATTAAAATTTTGAGCAAATTCGGTCGGAAAATGGATTCGGGGTATAATTTTGAGTCAATGAAATCATAAAAGAAATTTTTTGTATAATTATGACTGAATTGAAATGGAAAAATAATTTAAAGAATAATTTCAAGTTAACTACATTGGCAACGTTGTGTTGGAACATGGACTGGAAGTATAATTTTGAGTCAGTTGGATCCGAAAAGAATGTGTTATAAATGCGAGTCGATCCTAAATTTAAACCTTCACCCCAGTTTTAAAATTTAAAGCAATAGGCCTTCTAAACTTAAAACCCTCATAAGGAACTTAGCTTAAAGTAGTTACGGCACGAGAATGCGGGGGTGAAACTTGGGTTGGTTGATGCATGGGGTTGTCGCACGTTGAGTCATGTGTCATTGGTCTGCTCTCAATCGAGAGTGCCGTATGTCCCGGTGGTATACGTTAGTCCCCATAAAGCAAGAGTAGAAGAATGAGGAGCGAAGAACGGAATGGAGCGGTAAGGGTCGAAGGGAGGTAAAGGGGGTGGGGCAATGGGCCGTGAACCACCGCCACGGCGTAATGACGCGGCTCTCCTTTCAAAGATTGCATCGCAGGAAAAGCTCTGTGGAAGCTCTCTATATATGTATATATATATATGTATGTATATATACACCAACGTTCATTCCTATAGCATAGGAGAATCGATACGATGGCTCCAGGAATCCGGGAGAGGATTTTACGTTAAAATACTGCAGAAAATAATGGTCCGATACCGACGGTTCGTCGGTCGGTTGGCTGGTCGGTGGTTCGGTTCGTTCACGGTTCGCGGCTTCCTGTGCCGAATTACCATGGTCGATGCATCCTTTTAATTGCAAGACTACCCCCGATTCGTTACGAATCCGAGAATCACGAGCAAGAAGTACGAGTTCGAAACTCGTTATTTATCAAGTCTCCTCTTCCTTTTGGATAAAAGATAAACAATAACATTCTCACATTTCAGTGAAATAAACGCTACTTCGAAGAGATCGTTTTATTCCGATCAAGGTGAAATTACGGGAGAATATTCGAGGGGTATAATAAGAATGAAAGATGGCTCTGCGAGGCTGAAATTAAGTGTAGAAAGAAGTGCGCTCATATCGGAGACTCTTGAACCTTCGGGCGAGATCACGACGATGTGATGAAGAATAAGAAGTTAGAGAGCGGAGGGAAAGAAGATTGGAATGGGTATCGAAGAGATGATTACGTTCGCAGGATAGAAGATGAGCAAACGGAGAACGAGGATTCGAGGAGGAAGTAGCGGAAACTTTTAAAACGGTTTTGATTTGATTCTCCGACTTTGGGGCGACGTATTTAAAGTTATAAGAACCAATTTAAAAATCAGGCTGCAGAGATATCGTCGCGGAGTAAAGTCTCGGCAAGAGACAGGAAGGCGTTCGTTCGAAGTTAAATCCCGGAATCTTAGTTAAAAGAGGCAATTATAGGGTCGCCAGGCTACAAGTAAGAAGATACGCGGTCGCAAGATAAGAAAAAGTGATAGTCGACCCTTCCTTTCCTCATACTGTGGTCGCTGAAATAGAGTCTCTAGATTCCTGATGGTTAAAAATCTAGAGAAATTATATTTTTTTATGATTTTTTAATAATAATGACTTTTTTACATCATTTTATGAGAATGTTTTAGGTAAAATAGATTATATTTAAGGGAATGGATGCTAATAATATCAACCCCACAGCGAGGGTCAATCACCCTGATTGCAGAATCGTGTGCAAACTGAGTGATGGATGTCAGGACGCTTTCTATTGCTTCCTTTTATCAGGCCGTGGACACCCGTCGTTTTAACATGAGAATATAGAAGGGCACGCATATATTATCGCCACCCCGATTCCCGCTCTGGGGATTATCCTGTCGTTGATTTAGTACTGAAATGCGGAAGAACTTGATGTCTCATAATAGGGACTTTTCTTCTATTTCTGCAAGACTTGCTTTGTACTAGGACTCTGCAAACTGAATTTGAATCTCTTTGTACACATCACATTTGAATTTTATTATTTCTACAATCAATATTTATGATTTTACACATAATATTGAAATTAAGGAAAGTGAAAATTCATCTCTACAGATGAAAAAACGCTAGATACGGTAAGGGGTTAAGAGGGAAAATTTTTCTCCTAGATAAGGTCTACCAAATTGTTTATGACGATTTTTTCATAGAAATAATAGTTGTCGTTTAATTCATGAAAAGCTAAATTCAAAAATTCAAAAATTGAACTTTATAGCTGAAAAAGCATTAGATACGATAAGGGGCCAAGAGTCAAAATTCTTCTCCTAAAAAAGGTCTACAAAATTGCCTATAAACATTTTTTGATAGGAATAATAGTTTTTGTTTTAAGAATGAAAAATTACATTATGAAGTTATAAAATTCAGCTAAACGACGCTATAGATATCTTTTTTGAATCGCCAGATTTTAGGACTGCGGGTCAGATAAGATTTTCAAGTTCTCATTCTGGACTCAGGGTTTCAGACTTTTGGGACAGGTCACGCTTTATAGTGCTGGCATTCGGGTCGGACTCGGGCTGGTAGGTTATTGGGTTACTGGATAGAGCCCGCGAGTAAAATTCATAGGACAACTAGCATCGATTTGTCAGGTTCAACGCTGCTTGGACATCTAGATGAAACATCAATGCGTATGTGTTCGAAACACGTGTCGAACGTAAATTCACCAGGGACATTATTTAGTACTGCGTTGGGCTTACTCTTCTGAAATGAAGTCAGAAGGGTGCCTCTGTGAAAGATCAACAGCTAATCATTGTGGATGATTAGATGCTGGAATCGACCAAGCCTAGTACTGAATTTAATTTCATTTTATTCAATTTAATTTAGTTCAATTTAGTTTAATTGAATTTAATTCGGACCAGCCTTATTCGTGCTATCTCGCATTGGTACCACCCTAGTTCCCGCTACCGAAAAACTGCTCTTGTTCTGAGTTTGAAAAAAAAGCAAGTCGTGGCTCTTCAATCCGCGTATTTTCAGTTCCCAGTATTCCGCTCTATTTTGCTGAGCAGTTCGTCATCGGGTAGGACCCGCAGTCTGGATGGAACAGGACCAGAGGCTGGTGCGGCGAAAATGGAGGCGGAGGTGATGGTAGAGAGGGTGGTGGGTTGGGGAAAGTCGGTAGCAGTAGCAGCAGCGTGTTTGCAGATCCTCTATCGGGCGCTTCGGCCTCCGATCCACCCCATTCCCATCCGCCCCTGGAGTCTGGATGTTGGGTTTGGGGGTAGCGGCAGGCGGCGCGAGGCAGATAAGAGAATTGCACTGTCAAGGCGGAATGATATATTTGACCAACATTTCCATATAACCCCCGGTAGAGGCGCTTCGCGCATCACTCGACAGGCCGAGCTCTCTCTCGCTCTCTCTATTTCTCTCTCTCCTCTCCTCTGTCCTAAATTCTCCTTTTCCTTCTCACGTCCTTTATTTCCTTACTCGCTCCGTGTCTTCAACCATCCGCTTACTGATTCTTTCTCTTCTCTTCTCCACCTTGGAACCAACATTGCCTTTCGGGTCAGCTCACTTATGAGAAGGAGAAGCGCACAGAAGTTTTTAAGAAAAAATCAATTATAATTTAGTACTTGTATTTCAGTAATTACTGAAATTAAGTAAAGTTCTTCTTTCAAAAATCCTTCCAAATTCATTTATTCTATGTTCTTTAAGGACGCATTGATCAGAAAATGCCTAGGAAGCAGACATCGAGGATCAATGAACCTTAGATAATCGTCATGAGTGTATCGATTTAGGTCGTCGCAATCGGTTTATCCATTCTTATGTCAAACAGACTTGACCAAGCGGAACAGTTCGAAAAGGAGGTGGAACATCAGCCGAGTCATCACGACGGTGCACTTTTATCGTAAGCCTTTCTGCTACCAGCGATCCCTCGTAATCAGCAGTTCACTTCAGTGACCCGATGTGTATCTTGTCAAAAATTATTGCCAGAACTATCATTAAGACTCGATCAGAAGAAAAGCTGTAATGCCTTTTAAGATCTAATTTACACACTAAAACAAAAGAAAAAAGGGTTCCAAGATTCACAAGAGAAAATGCAAATCTGTTTAAAAAAAAAGAAAAGGAAAAAGTAGCTCATCGAATTGTAACTTGAGATTTCGAATTTCGAACGCGTGAATGACTCAAGATTATGATCCCGAATAAGGCGTCTGCTGCCATTTGGTTCTTTACGATTGGTAAGACGTTATGTGCTGCTCATATGCGAAGAATAAAAAAACAAAGACAAAGAAAAGACGAAGGAGCACCAGTGAGTTGGAAAAAAGGAAGACGAAAAAGGATAAGGATGTACGGCGATATTATCTCTCCTCCATGCCGCGTGAGTTCTTCGTGGCACGCCAAGAGAAACCCCCCGTTGGGCGCTGCGTGTGTTAATTTGAATCGAGAGAGATTACGCGGGGACTCCCTGTCGCGAGCAGCCATTTTGTATCAAAATGTCGATAAAGGAAGTCGGCCAGCCTGTTCGGTTCCCCTTTGCGTGATTATCCATCCATCGCATTTAAGTGTAAGCGCCAGAGAGGCTCAAAAATTCTACAGGCGCCCAAAATCCACGGGACTCCAGCTAGCGGATTATATACAATTCACTCTTAAAAAGCTCTATAATTAAGTTAGATTATATTTCGCATCTGGCATTCGTAAACATAGAGAAGATTAAATCTGTCTCTGTGGCTCATTGCAAGTTAAGTTTAACCTAAGCATCCTACAAAGAATTGCAGAATTTTCAGCCGGTCTTCACTGTCCGTCATTTGTGAAGGCATCTAAAGTACTTGTGTTTCGAGAAATGTTCGAGATCGCGCGAAGGGCCACAAGCGATGATTCAGAGATATTTATGGGGTGCAGAGAGTTGCCGCATGAGAGGGCATCGTGGAGTCGCATAGAATTACACGATGTCGGCCATGATATAACGCAATGTATTCTTTCTTTCGCCCTCCGAAGCGCGACGAAGTACAAGCGAAAGAGAGAGTAATACTATAGTGATGGGACTGTTGGATATGGAAGATCAGGGGGTGGACTCTTGCGAAGGATGACACAAGTACGGGATTCGGTGCATCCTCGCGCAGGCACGACAAACTTTAAATCATCCTCGTATAAACGATGCCTGTCTAACATACCAAGACTCGTTTCCTGAGCAACTAGAGTTTCTCGATTACCTTGCTTTAAAATGGAAAAGGGACGGAAGAGAGAGAGATAGAGAAAGAGAGAGATCCCTGTATCGTATTACTGAAACAGCGATTTTATTTTTCTGTTCAATAAACTGCATATGATTATTGCTTATAGAACATAATTAATGAACCGTTCTTTGGCCAGCGGATATCATCCAAACCGTCAGTCATGATAGCACGGACAATCAAATGTGCACAGGACCGCGTCGCGCTATTTGTCTCTGCGGAAGACGAGCAGGAGAGAAATTGGTAGGAATGGGAAAGACGATATACGAGTATACGAGTTGGAGCGAGAGGATGAGAGAGAAACAACAGAACAGTGGTCCCGAATTGTGGAACACAGCAATTGTTTGATGTACGGCCGATTAAACGATCATTCCCTGATTCCGTGATGCGTACCATGCATACCAGTCAGCGCGGAATATTGTTTCCATGTATGCGATTTCCCATTTGTCCCACCTGTCGAAATGTCGCGGTTTTCGAATTCACCGAAAATAGTCAAAATATCTTCCAAGAACAGCCCGCCTTCCTAATCAAAAGTAGCTTGAACAAGAATGAAACTTGAATTAGGTATAATTCAAGTTTCGGACAGGGAAGCAAAGTAGTTGAGTTTATTAATACTCTGTTTTGTTAATTTTAGCGGAGATTAATTAATCGCAGGTACATTTTCCCTCGTAACACGAGGCAAAAAGGAAGAGTAGACTACGACATTGTGGAAGACGACGAGTCACCATCGTGGTACCACCACTTGGCACGACAACACCGAACACCTCCTCCGCCGCCTTGCAAAACGTCTCGCGGTAATATTACCCGCTAGCAAACGACCGCGCATAAGCCATGCTCGTACCACCCAAGTGGACCTTGTTAGCACGGATATTCCGTCCTACACCACCCAGAAACGGGAGAGCATAACATCGAGAAAGGCTAGCCGCGCCCGCAGCTTCATTATCGAAGTAAAAGCCCTTGCCCACGAGTCCGCGGTAACTTAGACTCTTTTGTACACATGTCCGCGAGCATGATTTGTGAAGAGTTTCATGAAGTCCACCTTCGAATCGAGCGCTTGCAAATTATATATCAGGTCCTATATTGATCATTCAAGAAGTAGAAGAAGAAGAAGAAGAAGAAGAAGAAGAAGTCCTCTTCGACTACTTTGAGTGGACGGAAGGTAAAAGCAGACGAAACATCTGATTCCGTGATCAAGTTCAAGGTCAGAGTCGTAAAAGAGGATGAGACTCGATGATGAGGGTATCGGGTCTTGGTAGCGATCGATGCAACGTCTAGGTCGACTGACTGCGTCTAGCACCCGAACTTCGACGGTCGTAAAAGCAGTAGTGGACCCCGAGAGCAAGCTTCGCACACCACTGAAGTTTATTATCAGGGCTGGGCTCCCAATTAAGCGGCAGCAGCTGTGAGAATTAATGAAGCATAGCTTTTAAGATGTAATTAGGCACATTCATAACTCATGGGTGAAAGAGAAAGGGTTGAATGAAAGACAAAAGAGAGAGGTAAACTTCCAAGAGTCGATGTCCGACAGTAACATGCCCGTAAAAGACATCGAGGTAAAAAAGCCATGCTATTCTATGCTTCGGAAGTGAATCCTTGATCGTAAACATTTGGTAAATTTGCTCTACAGGTGTGCCATCCGCTCCCGACTAAAGTTGCCCACTTACTCAGAACTCTCATGAAATAGTCGGATCCTAGGTAATGTCATGATGTTAATCCTAATCTGAATTTTACTCCCACTTCTGTGTCTTGTAATATTCAATTCTACTTTGGTCTGCTCGATTTTTCAATTAGATCTTGCAAAGAAAAGGTAATGGAGGATCTGAACATCACTTGTGCGAACCACACATTGGTTTCCGGTTTGTTTTTTCCTCCATAATCTCCCGATCGCTTGCTCCACCTGCGTCACGGCTTTCAACGGCTCAACTCACGTAAGGAAATATCCAAGGCAACTTGTGACCAGAATACCTAAACCTATTGTTCCGATAAAATCGAAATCATCCATCCTCCAGTCAAATTTATGCTAAGGGTTCAATACTTACTTACGCCTGATTACTTTCTTTTTTTACTCTCATTTTTTCTAATTAGAGCCCTTTTGGTCTTTATTTGCAGCTCGGATGTCTCTCTTCGGGTTCGATTTTCTCCTTGGGACTATCCTCCCTATTATCGACACATTGCGCCCATTACCCTTCCCTAAACGGACAACAGAGAAACACCGTTTATACAGCATAAACCCAACACAGCCATCCATTCGTTCCCTCTGACTCTATTAGCAAAGTGTGATGGAGTTTTGTGAGCGCGATTACACTCGGATGAGTATTACCCCGTCCCTTCTTACTCTCTAGAGAGCGGAAGGGCGTGCAACCCTTTCTCTCGGTTACCCCCTTTGTCTATTTGCCATACGTACTTTGTATGTCTGCCAACACGCGCATACCGACGCGGGGGCCATCAACCGAGATGAGACAAATTTGACTCTTTGGCTCACGCATCATATTCTTCTCTCCTTGTTTACGCTTTTCAGAGTCTTCCCTTCTTAGTTGGTTTTATAATTTTATGTTATTTAAATTTTAAACTCTCTACACAAATTAGTACATTACGATACGTGTGACTTAAGTGGCCCATTTTGGCACGGCGTGTAGTTAGCGCCCGAGCGGAGCGAGGGCGATAAATTCACGCCGTGCCAGTGGGCCACTTAAGTCACGAGTATCGTATACTATTTTATAGCACATGTGACATAAATCCGCCCAAAATTTTAATTTTTATGTAAGAAAAATTGAGATAAAAATCAAAAAATCAAAGTGACATTTGAAAGTTGACTGTCAAGTTACGAGTTGCTATAGGGTTGCTAGGTGTGAGTGAGTGCGATTCCGCGAGTCAACTTGTCACAACCATTTGTAAGTACTATTATTTATTATCATAAAAATTTTATCCTTTGATCGTGGGGTATATTAGAGAAAAAATTGAGTTTTCGTGTGGTTTCAGCTGGTACATGAGGTCTCGAAAGTTATTGTTTTTAGTTTTGAAAAACAATATAATTGAATGTTTTGCATGAAGGTTATATAACTGTATTATTTCAGATCTAGTTTTTCCTATTTCTTCCAAGATGAGCTCTGTCGATGATTACAGCTCTAGTGATGATGAAGTTGTATTATAATTATAATGTATTTAACTTTATAATTGATAGCTTAAATTTTTTTATTTTTAGTTTGTAACTGTGTTGACATCACATTACAATTTTGAACAATAATTTATTATGATGAATGTTCTTTAAATCTTCATACAATTTCTCAAGGAACTTAACAATTTTCTTAAATGTACACAAGAAACTAATATTAATAAAGAAATAAAAACATTAATAATAATTGATCTTAGAAGTTTATTTTCAACATTTAAATAATCGGCGATACTACTACTACTCTGAAGTTGGTTGAAAGTAACCTATAATAACGTGCTGAAAACGTCCATTTATGTCACAGAAAAGCGTGACTTAAGTGCGGATTTAGGTCACAGTGTGCTATAAAAATATATTAATGATTTCAGGCTTCTCATCCGATCATTAAAGTTAAGCAGCGCTTGACTCGGTGATACCATAGAGATATAAGAATAGAGATGAAAAGGCATGCACTGAAAGTGTCTAACAAATAGAAAGAGAAAGGAGATGAGTGGCCAGATGTGTCTCTCTCTATTGACGCATGCGGAGTCATGCGTTATGAAACAAGTGGTAGTATAAAAACCACTGAAGTGATAGAAACATTTGTTTGGAAAATTCGAACTCTGTTAAATGGAGCCTGCTCTTTTTGCACATTGCACAAGTTAACACCATGATAAAAAAAACTAAATAATTAATGAATTAATTATATCCTATATAATATTGTTTAAATCAGCCAGCATGATCCGCAATCAAAATTAACCTATATACGGCAATTGACAATGTACATGCGCGATTCGAGAGAGACACATCTGGCTACTCATCTCCTTTCTCTTTCTACTAGGGGGACACTTCCACTTATTGGAGAGCCGATCCTTTTCACCTCTATCTATAATATCTCTATGGGTGATACTCGGATTGATGCTGTAGTACTAAATGCAAACCAAGAACACTCTAATAAGGACGTTAAACTCCGATAGAGGGGGCGAGGCAGAAAATTTAAGGCCGGAGGGGATAAACAGATTTGCTTGCGCAGAATCACTGCGCATATACAGCTGTTTAAATATTCATGTGTCGCCAAGTTCCAATTTAAAAATTCCATTTCTTCATTTTACTGTTAGATTTACAAAATCCACTCGGGCAAAAATCAATGCAACATAAAATAACCATATTATCACACTCGCTTGAAATCTTATTACGTTAACAAACATAAGTTTGAGGTTAGATTCGTGATCCGTCAGATCTGTCAGATTTTCTGTTGATGCGCAGAACAAAAACAAACTGCGTGAAACTGCGCAGCGATACCCGAGCATCCCCACCGTCCAAAAACTTTTGGCTTCACGATTCCTTACCCCCTCCATCGGAGTTTAACGTCCTTGTTATAGTGTTCTTGATGCAAACTAAATGAGGTGAATTGTTCCAGCTTTCAAACTGAATTCGCTCTAGAACTTCTATAAATAAACAAAAAATATCGAATATTAATACTTTTGCTTCCTCATAGAGGAAGCTTTGTAGTGGTGACCAAAATCCAGTTTCTAAAAAAAGGTTTTTTTGAACATATTTAAGTGGAATATATCTATTATGATGTCCTGAAGAATTGTCCGGATGTATGTATGTATGTGTGTGTATGTGTGTGTGTATGTATTTATGTCACGCTTTTAACGATCCTGCAATATCTTTAGAACGCGTATAGATAAATTGATGAAATTTGGCATATTTATTCCACTATTTACCAAGTTGAATTTTTTTACTATGGTTTACCAAAATATTTAATTGTACAAGTTTCGTGTACTTTTATAATTTTCGTAAAATTCATTTTTTCATTATAACTTCTCAAATATTCAAAATTTAAAGTTGATGTAAGAAAAATGAAGATTCCTTTCATCGAGACGAATCGATTGTCCTATATATGATTAATGGATTTCATTAAAGAATAAGGATGTTACGGTTAATTTTATTTTCAAAAATTAATTTTTCAATTGCAGCTTTTCAAATAATCAAATTTTTAACTTGACGTAAGGAAAATAAATATTCTTGGTGTCGAGATGAATCGATTGACCTATATCATTAATGCATTTCATTGAGAAATAAGAAAGTTATAAAAAATTATTTTTTAAACATTCAATTTTCCAACTATAATTTCTCAAATAAAAAAAATTTAAAGCTGGTGTAAGGGAAATGAAGATTCCTTTTATCCAGACGAATCGATTGATCTATATAAGATTAATGCAATTCATTGAAAAATAAGAAAGTTATGCTTTATTGTAATATTCGAAAAAGAGTTTTTCTAATATAACTTCTCAAGTAATCAAAATGTAATGCTTATGTAAAGAAAATTAAATACTTAATGCTTCCTCTATGAGGAAGCAAATCATATTTGCTTACAGGAAGCAAAGTGTTCATTGAATGAGCACAAAAGTTGATACAACTTGACAGCTAGTTTAATCAATTGTAGTCAAATGTGCTTTGCTTATTAAAAAGTTAGCTTTGTAGCAAGGTAACTAACTCAAAGTTCCTTCTCTGAAAAACTCGCTAAAACGGCTTTTCCACAAACTGAACATTCTCGAAAATTGGGGAACACATCATACATACGCGAACACATCATAAATCCAATTGGACATTATAGAGAAGAGAGCTGTGGGCGTCAAATCTCAAAGGCTTTGACCGCCTATTGGCTAGCGAGTGGACGATGTTCCATATATTTCAAAGGACCCTTAGGTACGTGCCGCTCTTTGGTGGACACATACAGCACGTGATCATACGTCTTTGCGTGTGGATGATCGTCCATACACGAGATTATGGCAACACATGTGAAGTGCCCAGGCGAACAGACGATAGGCCAGGACTCGCGGGCGTTATTTAGCGACAATGTGTCGCGCATAGAAACTGCCCTAAAGTAGCCAATAAACGTCGTTACGAGACCGAGGGTGTACCACTTCTCTCCGGACGTCTGGAGAGAGCAGCCAATTTCGTCAGATTTCCGAAAATTGTTGTTAGGTATATACGGAACGATCTCTTGAATCGAGAGTGGAATCAACAAACGCCATCGACAATCATCTCCCTTCTTTTCGCATTTTTGCGATTGGTTTTTCATCCTCTTTTCTTTTGCATCTGCTATTCTTTGTTCTCCTATATTCTTGAAGCTCTCGGTTCACCTGAACTGCCCCCAAAAACGAACCCCTGCAACATTCGCCCCTCATCCTCTCACAGCGCCTATTAACTTCCGACGTGCCATGGCGGCTAAATGTCCCTTTTATGTCGAGATAATGAAAATTACAAATAACCTCGCGCGCGAACGTGCGTGCGTGAATCCCATACGAGTAGGGAGTGGGTGGTCAATTGGAAATTGGACTCCCGCCGATGGAAATGGGGCGTTGATCCACGAAATAACTGTGACTGATATTGGCTCGTATAAATGACAACGAAATCACACGCAATGATTTTCGTCACCGTTCCCATTTGAGATTAGCCACTGATTGCGGGTGATGAATCTCGTTTGGCGCTGTCACAAGTTTGCTCTGGAAAATCAAAAGCCATCCGATTAATGTTTAAGAGATTTCGATAGGTGATTCGTCTCTCATATGTGTGTCGTACACATGGATAATATTTGAAATCAATTAAGGGGTAACACCACTCCAGTTTGGATCAAGAACATATATATTTCAAGCAAATAACTATTGAATTAATTTGTTTAATTGCAAGTATTTGTTTGAACTTAAAGAGAGTATTGGATCTAGTATATATATTCTTACAATAAGTAATCGAAATGTTAATTTAGTTAATTAAGGCTTCTTGATCCAAGTAAATACCAGTGCTTACTTTAATTACTATCTTTTTTAATATAATATTTATATTCTTGATACAAGAAAATTAATACATTTGGCGGAGAAATAACTTCTCTTTAGTATGATGCTTGCATATTGTATGCTTTAAATAAATATGGATTTGAGACGAATGTCCGATGATCTTCGAGGATGCCTAAGATATCAAGTGACAATCACACAAGCAGAAAAATTTCAGAACATTTTGTTTTCCGTGTAGGTGGATGCTGGAACGAATGAAAATGAATGTCAAACAACTAACACAGAGGAAGAAGTGTATTGCACAACAAGGAACTCATAGATGTTTTTAAGATTCTCAAGTACTGTTTAAGCTAAAAAAAATAAATCGATTCTTTGAAAATCCTAGAGTGGTGTTACGCCTTAATTGCAATTCTCATTAATATTGTGTATTAGTATTATGTATTAGTATTGTGTATTAGTATTGTGTATTAGTATAATTATTGTTAGTATAATTATTGTTAGTATAATTGTGCAGTAAATAGCCACACAGTGACTTCATAAGTGCCTAAATAAGAGTGTATCACAGTAGGATTCATTCGATTAATCACTGACTAATCATGTCGGCTCTCACAACATGACTCCAGAACAATGCACTTTCATTTCCGCTTGCCTTGCTTTGAGCCTGCAGCTCTGCGGCTACTGGTAGCAACAACAAGGGGAAGCACAGAATCACGGCCGCGATCGTGAAATTAGTTTTCCAGATAATCATCTCACGGTATTGTGTTACCTACGGGGCGTCTGCAGTTTCTAGGAGGCATTCACTCGCACCGATATACCCCCATCTAGAAGGTTTAAATATAAATGTGGATTAATCCGGAGTTACGAAGTCCTATTCTCGATAAGGAAGGTAATTTTCCCTCTTCCTGATGGATGAGTTGCTGCTATTCTGGCTGAGGTCGATGATATCTGGATTGCGGTTCCGTTAACTAAAACCCTCGAGACAAAGACTCTATATACAACTTCCAATCAGAATTTGTGAAAGCCCGAATCCGATATGAGCAAACGTTAATTAGTCTGCATTATACAATATCATTAACATATCACATCGTAATATATTGCCTCCTGTCTAAAGTTACCTGTCGTTAATTCGAAAGAGTAATCGACAGATGTTTTGCCTTTCAAACCACAAATTTGGTTCAAATGTCGCGCGACTTGTGAGGGCCGAGGAAACCAGAATAAGAAATAGGCTGGAGGGAAACTCATAAAGAGACACGTGGAGAGATGTAGGAAAAGATTTGAAGAGCGAAAGATGGCAAGCGAGGCCCTTTAGGGCCATCTGGTGGACGAGCGGTCAATCTAAACGACCCTTATCTCTGACGTACACCTCAGTTACGTTCCTTAAATCTAAATAACGCAGTTATATGCCGCCGGATAAGACGAAAATCACAGGCCTCCGGCTGCGTCTTTATATGCATTTGGGGACGCCAGTTGTTGCGGAACGAACTCTTTCTACCATTATAAGAAGCTAAAACACCCATTTGGCCTTTCAAAACGGTGTGGTGAGTCGCAGATTCTGGTTCTGGAGAAAAAGCAGAAATGGTTTTCAGGAAAGGTCCCCGAGGTGTTAAGAAGAGAAGCCTTCAATGGCTCTGGGATGAAGGTAGATAAGGAGCAATTTACATATTGGTACAACTCGAGATAAGAATATTTTAGACATATTTTTGTTTTTTATTACATCTGGTTTTCTATATGCTTTGACCGAATTAGGAGAGAGGAATATTTTCCCACACGTGGAGTCACGTGATTAAGTTGGGAGATTTAGTAGTCGCTTGTAAAAAAAGATAAAAGTTGCGATCCAGGAGAAAATAGAATAGCGGGTGGTTTATGAGTTAAGGCAAAGCGCCGGGCTACACTTTTTTATATTCTCGAAGCTTCCACCGGCTTTCTTTCTCTATCGTCTCTTTATTTCCTTTCTTCCTTCTTTCTCTTTCTCTCACGGTAGGAGCTCACCCGTGTGCGGAATTTGAATCCGCTTGTAATAAAATCCGGGCTTTATGCGACGTCCATGGTAGGTGCAAGTACCTGCTAGTACATACCAAAGTTAGCTACATTCACATCTGCATATGCGTATGTAAGGTGGTACCTGGAGAGTCGTACGAGCCAGAAGCGACGATGTAAATAATACCGTGAAATTGCTACCTGATTTTTTTCTCGGGCTGGTACAACTCCTGGTGAGGCAAGCTTCTTCAAGGAGGATGAGGTCGAGGACGATGAAGCGAGTGAGGTCAAATTTTTTCCGACGGTCCTAGTCGCTTTTGGTCACGGTCTGTCTATCGATCTTGTAAGGATGAGGAGCGAGTGGAAAATAAAGAGAAAAGAGAGAGAGAGTAAGAGAGAGAGGGAGAGAGAAACTTAGAGAGACAGACGACGGACCGGAGCGACTGCAGTTGCTGTAATTTGTAATTCGCAGGTGGGAAGCGAGAAGATCCAAGATACGAGAGAGATTTAGAGGAGGACTACAGACGCGAGTTTTGCCTTTATAGTTTCACAAACGAGAGTAACATCTACCTGGACTGGATGGAATTTTCGTATTTCATAGGTTCACCTCTAAAACCTTTAACATTTTAACCGAGTGATGTTGTCCTTAATTTTGAATGCTCTAGAAGAAAAAATCTGGAACAAAAAGGTTGTTAAGTCTTTCTTTATCGACCATTAAGGGCGCATTTGGATCAAGGAAAGTTGCGATGACGTATAAGCGCTCCGGCTAATGGGACTTTGCTTAATCAAGGGTTCTAATCGGGCGTTAGCGCTGGACGAATTTGTACGCTCAATGCGGCAGGGAAACGCCAACCAACACCTACCCATCGGTATAATTACCCGAGTGGGTGAGGTTGAACGTTGATAGCGAAGTCGAAGTAAATCGGATTACGCGGATATCATCTGCGTAATGTATGTATGCAGGCATGTACACACCAGAGCGATCAATGTGTAGCGTGACATTCACCACGAATATGGCACCCACCCACACGAGGACCTATTCGCACTTGCACATATATAGGAAGTACGGGGGTGCTTTCGTTCATTCCTCGCTCCAGGGGAAATATAAGGGTGCGCGACCCTGAGAGATAAAGGGTGCAGCAGCAGGGTTCTCGCACGGGGAATGAGGGAGAGTACGACATGTTTTTCTAGACAATTTGTTCGGCAACATTAATCACTGCTCGCAATGTTAGGGGCGCCTTCAGCAAGAGACCGTCGACGGGTGTCTAGGTTGATCATTTTTTAAATTTATTCTGTTCAAGGAACACGCCGAAGAAAATATGATGTTTCCCAAAAATTGACTCATGAACTTTAGTCGACAACTGGTGATGTACACATTTGGAGAATGTTTTTATTCTGTGCAATTTCATTCGTCATTCTGAATTATAGGGAGGAAATATAAAAGTAATTTTATGTTTTTTTTTTTCGAATTTATTTCATATCAAAAACAGAAAGGTAGATTTCAGAATATTTCAAGGACTTTCAGGGGATTTCAAAGGATTAGATATTGCATAACATTTTAAGACATTTCAAAGCTATTGTCAGGAAATTTGTCGAATTTATGTAAAGTTTCTTAATATCCTGTTTTCTTGTAAATCTCTTAAAATTTTTTTAAATCAAAATTTCATCACCTTTACTTAGCAAAATCTTACGGTCTCAATTACCACCAAAATCATTTATTTAATTAAATAAATCCGATTAAACCTTAAAAAATCCGATATGCAAGAATCTTGCATTTACAATTTTCCCCTATCCTCTGAAATCTACTTTCTCCACTGCGTCTGACTATATCCGTTTTGTTCTACTGGCGAACGTTAAATTTCAGTCGCAGAGCTCTCTACACACCACTGACTATCCATTCCAAAAATTGACCTAAATCCATTCCTAAAACAATCCTTAATCTAAAACAAACCTTAATCTACAACAAATCTTAATCTACAGGAAGCCTTAATCTATTAACAGCAATAAATCATTTAAGTTGGTGAAATACTGTCTAATATTGTTTTCACGGTAGTTTGACTTAGGATGATCCCCCAAGGAGGCGATGTATCACAAGTCGTTAATATTTTGCAAACGTGGGGTCGTACTTCGCTTTCTCCTAGATTGCCACGTGGTGCCATTGCACACTTGGAAGAGATGATGCTGTAGACGTCGACGAAGCTTGAGAGGGCGTTCGGGGAAGAGGGGTAAATGAGGGGGGTTAGAGAGTGTGGACGACAGTTTATAACGGTGTCAGCAGTTGCTACACAGGGTATATATACCTACTATGTAGTGCGGAGCTGAAGTTTAAGAGACTGTTACAAGCTGACGCCTTCCTCATCGAAGGCAATGAGGGTGGGATCACCCTCGACCCCAGGATACGATGAGTCTGACCCCGACGTAGAGGTAGCCGGTGACAATCGACCGGGTCGAGTGGGGCGACAGCTGCGGGACCAATAACTTTCTCAAAACGAAGCTGGCAGCTCCGCAACCCTGACCAACTGAGGGTCCAGACCATCATACCATCACACCATCACGCCATCACATAATCAGCATCGTACCAATATAGCTTCATACCATCCGCCCAGAAATGGTCGCATGCATGGCGCCTGTCCATTACGTGATAACGGCTTCCGTTCTGGAATCGGCGAGAATTAACAGACTCAACGTCTGTAATAATCTGCGGCAGCTTGTCCACCCTGTATTAGATTTGCCCAGCCTCATAATACAGAGTCAGTTCCGGACAACGCAACGCGCTGCAAAACGAGGAGGTCAACGCGCGACAGAAGTGCGTTACATAACGCTGCGACGTCCACCAATCATGATTTTGCTCAGCCCCATTCATCACGCGGCATGTGCGGGTGTGTTTCGCTGCCTGGTTATGCACGTGTTACCTTAATTGCGCTGTATTAACCAACGACCTCGCGAACAACATGTACGCCAGTGGGCATCAGATTATCCAACGTCGGCTTGACGAAAGACACTGATGAAAAACATTGCTTTATGACTTTTCCCGCAACAGATCACAAATCATGCAGTTTTCGAGTTTCGCTCGAAATATTGTGGTATAAGATTAACTACGTCATGTTCTTCTTTACACAATTAACAGTGTCACATTTTATTTTTTAAATCGGTGACAAGAGATGTTTTCTGATCTACTTGTCTCAATTGAAAGCTCCAATGAACAATATGATTCGAGGTTGCGTAATTCCAAGTGCGGGAAACAGCATTGTAAACCCCATGTTTCTGTATTCGACATAGCACATGCACAAGTGCCTATGATTTTCATTCAACGAATTCAATGAGCGTTACATGAAGAGTCTTCCTAGTGTGTAATGGCGAGGATCGTGTAACCCTATAATAGAAGCGATGGCTCCTATAGGAAATAGAAATATAATTCGCTTCAAAATCGATTTATTTCTGTAACTTTGGTCGGATTAAATATGGCGGATTTGTCCGGTTAGTAACTTGTATTATTATCTTCACTAATGAACTGTTTGGTAAAGACAGTTGCGCTTCGATAATTGTAGACATTATGTATCATTCACAAGTATCATTTAATTACTAAAAAAACATTAAAAATTAATGTCAGTTCAAAAGATGCTTCAGCATCCGTTTTGCTTTTAGAAGTATCTCGCACTCGTTTACCTCATCATAAGGAATTCATCAAGAGTGGAGAAATCCAGTGAAGAGAATATTTGCATTTCTTATCGATTTTACTGTCGCGACTGCACATAGTCGACAGGAAAACAACGAAAACATCGGTTACGATCGACAGCCTCGTAGCGTTATCGCAACTCTCGAAGATATTCAGGAAACATCCCGCCGGATGTCCAGTGACGATCAGCAACTCTCGCGATTGGAAATGCGTAAACTGGTTTGCTGTGTCAACAATGCGATTTAACGCTCGACACATTGCTGATATCTAACACGTTCATATGCAGATTATATATATATATATCTCTCTCTCTGGGTAACCAATCGACGAGCCAAAACTGTGACTCGCTTCTGCATTTAATCTATGGCCTAGGAACGCTTTTTCGGGAAATTTTCCGGAATTTATGTAATTGTTTTGCCGGGGTCGCCACTAAATTTGCTGGGGCTGCGATAGCGATGGAGAGTGAACCAGACCGAGCGTATCCATTAGTTCAACGCGCGTTGAAGTCGATGGGTCCTTCAACATGTCCGACTCTGAAAGGACACAGAGGAAAAATCTGGAATCGATAATATCTTTGGTTTCTCCAATTCAACAAATTTGTTATTTTATTTTTAACCCTTAGTCACAGTTCAAACGGGGAGAGATTGCGAAGCCTCCTTTTGTCTTCTAGCTCCCTCTAAGCATTTTACATCGTTAACTTTGCGGCTTGCAGACTTTGGACCTCCATAGAAAGATCGAACTTAGTATGAAGAAGAAAAGTATGAAGGAGTTGAAGGCGAGAGGAAGGGAGAGGAAACTGTTCAGTGCGGAAGAGCTCTTCTTGGTTGGAGAACCAATGTAATAAGAACGTTCTCGTTGGTACATCATTAGCCACGCTGAAGGATGCTTCCGAACAGGCGGTTGCCAAACAATAGATTTGCGGTTGTGTTTTGGGGTTTGCTGAGGTGGAGAAGGGGGTGACTGGGTGAGATGAGGGTGGGGAAGGAGGTGTACGTCAGCCGACGTCAGCGTCGCAGCGCCCTAATGGGCGCAGACGCCGGAAGTGATTGGGTTTCTGCTCGACTGACTCAAGCAGCACCCTGTCGACCACCGCCTCCCTTTCCCCCTTCGATCCACCCACACACCACCCAATCTAGAGGGGTTCTCGAGAAACGAACCCCTTGTTTTGCGGCCGCTCTTTCTTGCCGAGTTCCACGCTTGGTCGAATCTCTCGCGAGAATGCAGGAGGGAAGGTCTTATGAATAATAATTATTAAACTCCCGTTTATTATACAGATATGCGCGCTCTGGCACCCTTCCATTGTCATGTTACTGCCGCCCTGTAGCTTCGGGACGTCGAGTTTTGAATGAAGATGCTCTCACATTCGATTTTCAAAAGTGCATTCTCGTGAGGATGAAAAACGTACAAACATAGTTCCAGAACTTCTTCCGCCCATTAAAAGGACATCAATGAAATAAGAGCGGAATCATCTCTCTCGGTTGGAGGATTTTTGAGGATGCTTGAAAGTTGCGAAGGGAAGTCTCGAGCTGAAGGACTCTTGATGGGTATCAGGTGTAGGAAGGAAATGTTGCACCACGGTATAAAGTGGTAACTGGTATCCTCAAAGTCAAGGATTGTGGATATCGCTGGACAAAAGAGTTTCTTGAGGGAAAGGATGAGAGGGAGGAGCACGGAGGCCCCTTTTGCTACCCCTGGTGCTTCTAAACGGCTCTGGTTCCCCTTTGCGAGCGTAGGCGGCATGTCAGAGCCAGCTGACTCCCGCACTCGGGCGGCCACCCCCGTCGCTGAAATATCGCCCGAACAATGGCGCACCACCCCCGAGAGTGAAAGAGAAAGAGAGATAGAGAAAGCCGGCAGACTGCCCAACCTACCAAAATCGCACACCACCATCGCGCATCTACACGAACAATCTGCGAGATATCAACAAAAATGGAAAAACCCAGAGAGACATTCACATTTTATATACCTTTGCCTCCTGCGACCTTCATTTTGCACTTTTATGATATTTTCAAGGTTCCTATCTCATGATTCGTGAAATATTAACGTTATTCATACCACAAATTATTTTTGTTGCTTTTCGACGATTTAAAAGTGATAACAGTAGGGCGAGGGGTTACGCTGAAGTTATCGCCGAGTAATGGAGTATCCTGCCCCCGTGACGTAACGACAGTCACAAAACGAGGTGAGCATATTGCTATCGGTGCCGCTCGCCAGGATGACAAAACACTTTTCATCGCACCCTTCCCACCGCGATTCAGGCTTTCAGCATTTTAATGCAGTTTTGATTATCAACTCTGAGCCCATCCCCTCTATCTTAGCCTCTCTTTAGATTTCACCCTCCGCGACCAATTTTCGAGTCGTTCCTGAAAAGCGCCCATCCGCTGAGGGAAAGTAATTCTTAAGTGGCGACCTTTCAGTGCTGATGCGGAAAAGGAATTTATAATATGAAAATTTCTTTTCTCAAGCAACTTTCTGATGAAAAATTTCCTGATCAAATGTTTCTGATGAAAAATTTCCTGATCAAATGTTTCTGATCAAAAAGTTCCTGATCAAAAATGTTTCAGCATATGCAAACAAGATGTATGACAGCAGAATTTAGCAGCAGAAGATCGATGAACATGAAAGCGAGGATCGTATCAGACTCGAAGGATCCTACATTTTTATAGGTCCAGAGGAGGCGAGCATATGACGCTTTCACGTAAAAAGAGCATAAAACTGGTCGTAACGGGTGCATGGGTGTCTCCTGCATGACCTCCCGTACCATGACTAAATTTAGTGCACTCCACGCGCATACATGAATAATATGCTTAAATTCGCCTAGATACATACTGCCGCATGTGAAATCCGCATTCAGTGATTCAATATAAATGCACCTACAATGGAGGACAAATGCTTCGATTTGAGGATGAATGAAAAATGCCTCTATGTTTTGCGTTTTACGTGATGCCATGTAAAATAAATCTCAGGGCATCACGTTTGTTTGATGAGGTAAATTGTTCGAAACTGTAAACTGTATAAAAAATTCCAAGTTTCGAAAGCTCTTTTAGTCCCTCTTTCAATTTTAATGATTATATTTTTTTCTGTCACAATATTTGTGCATTAATTGCATTTTTGAGCGACGAATGACTTTTTCTCGTCATGTTTGAATACCTCGGTAACGATGATTACTGGTACTGATAACATTTACTCTCCGCGACCATTCGCAATTATCGGAGAGCTTCCATTAGTTAACTGCAGTCGATACACGGAGCACTGGGTTTCTCGCATCAAAACATCATTACTGTCCAGCATAACATGAGAGAGAGAGAGAGAGAGAGACAGACAGAGAGAGTGGAGGGGAGGGGGCTAGAAAGCACACTGTACTATTGGTAATCAATTTCACTACACCGAGCTTCACCGAGGTCGCTAATGCGAAGGGTTGCAGCACCGCGAAACGCTCGTAATGATTGCCATTAGAAAATACATTTTTGCATACGACTTATAATCGAATTTAACAGTGTAAAATATTTGTTGTGTACATTTAAAAAATTGAAGTGAATAACAATCTATTTATCTATTTCTTTTTCTATTACAGGTTCATTAATGCGAGGCGTAGAATCGTGCAACCAATGATCGACCAGAGCAATCGAGCCGGTAAGTCGAAACCAGTTTCCTCAAAATGACATTACTTACACACACACGCACACATAAAATTTTATTTTATCTTCATCGAGCATACCTCAATACATCAATTTTTGGAAGCTCAGAAATATATTAATTTACCTAATATAGAATCATATATCTATAAACAAATACACTTATAACTTCTCTATCATTATCTAGTCTTTATCCCGAGGAATTAACAATAATCAGTGAGGTTTATCTTTTCAAATTTAAGTATAGATTCCTTATCGTTGAATTATACTGATTAAAATTAGGTTTAGAAAATATGAATTCATGTTTTACTGGGTTTATTTACTATTTTATTTGGCTAATTTTAAATCGTTTAGTATATTTGTTTTTTTCTGGTCTTTCTTAGGTTTTATTTGATTATATCTAATAATTTTAATTTGCCTTGTGCGTGACTTCCTAGAGACCTAATTTATTAATTAAAAAGTCGCGTTACACAGAAAATAAAGTAACGCCCATAAATTCGGCTATCAATAAAATTGAACACATTCCGAAATTTGTCTGTTCCGCTGGTTTTTGATGGTTGCCCTCGGGCGGGAAACTCCAAAGCGTAAAAAGTCCCTTTCGCCCTCTAATCTGTAAGAACGTCGTCTTTACGAGGCGGGAATCACTTCGTTTGCAGTAAAAGGCGACAACAACGGCTCCTGGGAGGTTTGGGGAACAGACTCGGTGTCTCCCTCCCCTTTGTCAGAAAAGAGGGCTCGAGGGTTCAGGGTAGGGTAGGCAGAGGTGGATAACGTCCTGGATAACGTCCAGATAACGCTCGGATAACGGTAGGATAATTGGTAACGGTGATCAGAGCCAGTTTTACGATCCGACAACATGCGGTCCGCTCTTTCGAAACCCCTTTCCTTCTCTTTCTTTATTTCCTCCTTTTTCCACTCATTCTCTCTTTTACTCTTGAAGACTTTCTCTCAGAATCTCAACCTCACTCCCATCACTATCGTTTTTTTTTTCCTCGGAAAACTACAGCTCTTAAGGAAACTTCCCGGTCGAGGGTGGTCCTTGCGAGGCAACGGCCGAAACACTGGGCGATTCGCGAATTTTTACGACTGAAACCCCGACTCTTCAACTCCACCCCTGCCTCATAAACACTCAGTAAGTTACGGGTTGTTTGCTTTACCAAAACTGGGCTTTAGGGGTCCGCTTTGCGAATAAGAGTTCTGGTCACATCGGGCAACAAATTGGTTTGGCACAGCGGGACTTCTTTGTTCGGTTCTGGATAAAGTAAAGTATAGCTAATGGATCCATTGCGGTTACCTTGAAAGAGTAATTTTGATGAAAAACTTATGTTTTACATATTGGGAAGAACGACTTTACATATTGTCAAAAAGACACACTATCGACAAAGAGTTCTTATGGTGAAAAGGGAAAAGAGGTTGCGGTCCCATCACGGCGAAAGTGGAAACTCATGTTTGTCAAATTATCATCACGAAATCAATCCTGATCACAACCAACTCTCTTTGTTACCAGAACCCTCTCCATTCTCATCTCTCCCGTCGAATCCCGCTTAAGTTGTTGCTTTCCTCACATTTTTGTGAAAATTGTTTTGTACCTTTTTACCTTTATTTAGTTAACTTGCAGAAATGAGTAAAAAGGCGAAAGAAAAATTTTCACAAGAGATTTTTACTATTGCTTTAATTAACGAGTAGCTTTTATTTCCTACATAAGCCAGGGGCAGATTCTCTTGTCCACATCAGTCCTCCATCGATCTCTCCATCAGGAATCCCTTCGAGATTTCATCCTTACTCCCCCTTCCTCTCTACACTGATACACTTCTGTGATACCTTAATAGCCGAAATATTGCCCCAAGGGCAGATTTTGTTCTCTGGAAAGCCGTAAATGATAAATGGGCAGAACCATATTAAATGTCCCTTTGCTTTCCCGTCAACGTTTAACTTTCCCACTGTTTTATAATGTCTCAAGTGAACTCTTATGTTGTAAGCTTAACATTTGTTAGTTCTTATTACAAAGATTATCATACTGAAATTTTTCTATTTAATGAATTAACTTTTTTGTCGATACATTTTTGGCATCAGGTTTCCGTAGATTGACTGCAGATTGCACAATTATCAATATTGCAATCTTCTGTAATACACAACTCAAAGATACAACTTTCATTCAAATGTAAATAACCCGCATAAAAAGGTATATTAATGAAGAGTCAATTTTTTAAGTGTGTCTTCTAGTTACCACAGTATGCAGAGTATTGCACGATGTAACGAGATGTTCCAACTTGGGTACATCATCAATCATACTTTCATTATGAGGATTGCCTGCTCCGCATTGATTATACGTACCCGCGGGACATTGTTATTACGAGTTACGCTATACGTATGCGCATGTATATTCCAAACGGTCAATATATCGCAGAGATCCTTATTTAATGTTCAACGGAGCCGCTGGCCAATCGAAAGTTTATTGGTTGATTGGCGAGTTCCTCTTGAGAGCGATCATATCTATTGCTATTGATTCCTTCGAGGAATGAACATCTAATCAATGATAAATCAATCCAATGTCTTTATGGCGCATTCTAATTTGAGTTGGAGAAAATACTATGACCAATGCTGAATTTATCCACACCATAATAATCAGCCGGTAGCCTCCGGAAGTGGGTCTATTCTTTCTTTCAAGACAAAAGTAAAAACATGCATTTTCCGAAACTGCAACTTCGAAAGTGTCCCAACCGAACATTTTTTAATCTATATAGTTCGTTTTAGGCTTAAATTGTCAGGAATTAGGTCGGGTAGATCCAACTATAATCAATAGCAATCATATCGATAGCTACTGATTCCTTCAAGGCTAAACATTTAATCACTGATAAAATAACCCAATGTAACATTCGATATGTGGACTTCTATATCTAAAGGATCTTTAGAGTGAGTTTTAATTTGAATCGGAGATAATTCTATAACTCATACTGAATCTTTTCATATTAAAATAATTTTCCGCTAGCGACCGAAAATGCGTATTTTTGGTTTGAATTAAAAAACATACATTTTTCACATATACTTATTGCACTCGCTAAATGTGTACAATAAGTTCCTATAATGAAGCTTTTGTAATCAGCCGGGGGTTGCGATAGAGCAGTCGAGAAAGAGCTGATTGAGCACCAGTTGGTTGAAATTAGTGTAAAATTAGCTCCTGCTGGCAAACGAGCGGCAGCAGTAAATGTTCGGACGGGTTTAACGCACCCGTTCCTAATACCGCTCATAAAACCGCGATCCCTTTTAAATCCTCTCCCTTCAATCACACCCGCGTATGTACACGCGCGCGGCCCAGTCAAACTATAAACTATAAATCCGCAGTGCATCATTTTACGATCTACAAGCTGCTACGTAGGCTCCCTTTCCTGTGTTTCTATTAGGTTTATATGACGCAAGAGGACTTCTCTTCCCGCTTGTTCTTCCAACTAAGTACGGAACTACAAGCAAAGAGACACTTTATTTCAATCATCAACCTCGGGGTCGCAATTCCCAGTTCATCCTTTAATAATAAAGAATTATTTTAAACAAAATGATTAGATGGGGGCTTTCTCTGAGAGCTCTTTTAAAAAATGAATTGCGAGGGTTCTTTTTATTACAGCTCGATAAAAACATAAGACCTTCTGTCATGGACACTGATGGCCCAGAGTAGTTACCGCTCAGTTGGCAACACTGGTTGAATCGCCCTACGTGTTTCCGGAACGAGGTTGTAAAAACGTAACAGCGCCCCGAAGTGCCGTAAAGCTTTGACCGTAAGGTGCATTTCACGACGATGGAGCGACAAGGGGTCAAAATGACATTCGCCGAGCTGAAACTGTTTTTCACCTGGAGATCTCCTGGCACACAAATCCCCGAGAAGTCAATTTCACATTTCTATCATCCGGGAATAGGATTTGAAATTAATAACTTTCTTTCTTCCTCGGAGTCACCTCCGCTTGGTAATCACTCATCCGAGTAGCGCAGCAATATTGCCACTGCAATAAATGACTTTCCACGAATTCCGGACATTATAATCTCAATAAACATCGCTCATCCTCGCAGGTTCATCTCGGCCCTTGGAAGCTTTTACGACTTGCAACGATGCGCGCTTTACTCCCGGGACTCCCTGCGACGTGTCTCGGCGATGTCATAATTGCCGGTTTTGCTTATTATGTTAGCGCTCGACAGTAGCGGAGGTCAAGACACGTTCAAATGGAAGTTTCAGCCATAGATCACAGGGTGCGGTCTCTCGCCGAGGTCCGTGCTCACACCACGGAAAGCTGATTGTCATTTACGACTGCCACTTCGTTTCCACCCGTCTGCTGTGCCGCGATTGAGGTTGCGCGCGATTAATGGCAAGTTTCTGCTGACGGGGTTGAACACACTCTTTTCAAGGTCATTCCTGACATTCCTGTCGATAATCCTACACTTGGGGATTTCTTAAAGGTACCAGACACGGTATACCTAGATATAGCAAACCTTATTCTTCCACCGTGAAATAAACTCGGTATGTAGGTCGCACTCGGAAAAGAATTGAGGAGTCTCTCCCCCAGGCGAGGGTCGTTTTCATCGAATATTCCAAGTTGGACCCTATCGAATCTAGGCGCAGACCATTCGTCACGCACTCGCTGAGAGGTTAGCCTCGATAAGGCGATCCCTGCTTCAGGGTTCCCTTCGCAGATATGCGGCTTTTGCAGAGCGCTATCAGCCTTCTGGAGTTCCAGGACCCTCTCTTTTTCTGTTTCACACTAGCGAACCCTCGCTGCCCTTCGTCTCCTACCCCGCCGGTTTCGGGTCCCGGCATCCCTTTCGCGAGCGCCATCAATCAAGGTTGTCAATTTGTAATGGCGATTCTCTGTGTCCATCTCGGTTCCAGCCACCCCGCTCCCTCTCCTTATAACGAATCCCTCGAGCTCCCTATTCCACAGACTGCGTCCATGGTCGACTCTCTCCCTTTCTACGATATAACGTCCACCGCCCTCTGATGGGATATCACCAAGAGCTTTAACGTCCCCGGTGTCTCACGTGGATAAATAAAATAGATGTCCCGGGGTCAGAAATTGGGAGAAATTGCGCTCGTCTTTTTTCTTTTTGGTTTCTAGACTCCCAAGTTTTTTTTTACTTTGAAAGGATCGATCCCAGTTTTTTAGAAGATTTATGCTGCTTCCACGAGGAGCATCATAAAAAGGGAATGTGGTGTCCACGCCTGGAAAATGTGATATCAAATTCTTAAATCCAGAATGTCAATAAACGTAAATTCTTTCCGTTGCACTAACGATCATTATTATCGTCTAAAAAGGAGGATCAGTGAAAATGTAAACGAGCTTTAAAATGTTTACGAGCTTTACGAACGTTATCCAGTCTGCGCATCGTCGAATGAAAATTGCACAAGTAGGGAATAAGCAAATACGAGATTCCGCTCTCTCGAACAGGAATCCTGTACTGGGAGTAACTACTTATCGTTTGACCACAAGTGTGATCGTCGTCGAAGGTGGACGTGTAATAGCACTTGGTGTTCGGATGAAGGTTTCTTCCAGGTTGCCATTACGTGGCAGCCTTGATGGGGAAAGTGGTCTAGGGGGCACCGGTCAACGAGGCCCGAGATGAGATAGAACAGGCCATTATGCCGGCCTGATAAGATAGGTCCACCCTCGGATGGAGTCTTGATACACCGGACGCGATCCGAGACATGAAAAATCTAACTGCCTACAAGAGAGCGGAGAAGACGAGGCAAGAGAGAAAGAGAGAATGTCCAGCCCTCGAGAGTTGGCCCTTATCTTTTCATAGCGATCGTGACCGTCCGAGACTCCATTTCCGCGTCCGAGGATACCCTACCCACCAATTTATATACTCCTAACGAGATAGTTCTCTCAATCGTTTACATCGCGGGGATCGAACACTCGAACCGGTCTCGAATAGCAGTTAACATCGAGACGATATCGTCCTTTCTCCAATCTTATGTTTTAAAAAATAAATACTGCCAGTCTAGGGAATGTTAGTACAATAGAAATTGGTACATTTTCCCTGGGAATATGAAGAGCTTGAGAATTTTTCATCTCTTTTTTTGTTATAGTAGCGACGGTAGCAAATAATAATGTTTCTATAAGTTGGTCGTTTGTATTCGACGAGTAGTGCTGCAACACCCCATTTCAATTAACGTATGATCTATGTCGTATAAGGACCACGATGGCGGCACCTTTCAAAACCTTGGGGTCATAATGCGTGGGGGATCGGCACTCTAAGTAACTCTATATCACGTCTACGTGACGCCGACCCATCGCTATGCCTGCTGAAACGGGGAAAAAAGCACCTTATAACAGTACCGGCTAAAAGAAACGAACGAATCTTGAGCCTTTCCCTCTACTCATCGACCCCTTGCCCCTAGTCTCTCACCCCTCGCGTCCGGGGAAAGCTCGATCAAACTAACAACATCTCCCCTGTCCACTGGCTCCGTAATTTTTTTTTTTACCCTCATGATTCGAAATTTAGGTTTAATTTCAGTTATGCATTAACAGAGTGAAATTTTATAGCATTGGAGAGTAATATTGTCATGCGTAATTACTAAACAATATTGTCATCCACAATTACTTAACAATATTGTTTTCTTCACCATCCTGTGATAAAAAAGAGGTTGCGATTATATCGATTTGACAGCGTAATTCGTTTTGAGTACACACTTCACAATATTTCAAAGATATCGAAGCATCTTAAAGAATTTCAAGAAATTTTAAGTGATTTTAAGGAATTTAAAGTGATTTCACAATAGGGTAGACTGGGTACGGTTGAAACATTTTAGCGTTTATCGTCTATAGCATCGGGATTCGTTAAGCGAGCAATGACGAAAATATATTAAATAAAAGATCATATATCTGTCTACTAATAGGCAATGTTAGTTGAGATCACTGTATTGTATTTTATGTGTAAAATCAAATAAAAAAAAAAATTTAATTTGTTTCAACCGTCCCCATGCCAGGTTCGGTTGAAACAGTGCCTGGGGTCAATTAAAATCAATAAACAATAAATAATCTAATAACATTTTAGACTCGTAATGACACATTTATAAAATAGGTTAAGAAAAACTAAAGACATTATTATTATTATTATTATTACTATTTTTTATTTATTTTTTTTCTGCCACTGTTCTTATAACGAAGATCCCTCTATGAGAGCAATTCCGCTGATTCATCAGCGACTTTCACTGATTTGGTATGGTTTTCGCTGGTTCAGATTTAGAGAGAAACAAGAAAATTAAATAAATAAACTGTTTTAAATAAAATTTTTCAACTGACCCCAATCTCCCTTCTAGGTGTAAAACAGTTCACAGTAAGAATGAAAATAAATTTGAATAAAAACTAATCATACTGCCATATTCTACAAACTTCAATTAAAACGATATAAAACTCTTAATATTCTAACTTTAATCAAAACCGTAATAATTGCAAAAATGTATGAACAAGTATACTTACTTTTCCATCAAAAAACACAATGGGACTTCCTATAAACAAACAAAGCGCGAGAAGAGTGACGCAACACTAAAATTCGTGTTTCGACTTATCGTCCGCTTCTTTCTCCCCTTGTACCCTCCACCTTATTACGCACGGTTCGCGAGATATTCGCTTTGTTTTAACCGTCCACCGTTTCAACCGTACCCAGTCTACCCTACTTCAATAAGTTGCCAAGATATCTTCGAGGATTTCGAGGGATTTCGTAAAATTTAGATGATAGCAGGACTTCCTAAAGGATTTCAAGAAATTTTAAGTGATTGTAAGGAATTTATAACAATTTCAAGAAGTTTTGAGGGATTTTAAATGATATTAAACAATTTGAAGGGATTTTAAAAGAATATCGAAAAATTTAAGGATTTTAGATATATCAAGGATATCAAGACATCTGAAAGGATTTCAGGAGATTTTAAGTGATTTTAAGGAATTTAGAATGATCACATGTAATATGATTACTGCAAATATTGTCTGCTGTTGCTACTTGCAAACCTATTCAATGAACTAGTATAGAACTAGTAAAGAACGACGCTTTTAAAAATGTTTTACTAACGAAGAAAACTTAGTTTTGCTCATCCGTCTTTCAATCAGAAATTATGTACGCTGGAATTCGTTGAGATCGGGACGAGGAACAAGAAATCGTTACTGGGCAAGGCCGTACTATAGTTGATCGCCAATTATCATAATTTATAGCCGATCGGTTAATTAAAATATCTAAATAGTGTACACACGCGCCATACAAGACGCAAGAGGGTGATCTTCTTAGGATCAGCTCCTCCCCTTTTTCCATCCCACGATCGGCACTTATGTCTCTCATACCTTATAAATATTAAGTGGTTTATGGACTGCCTTGGCAAACTAACCTCTCGATCATTAATTATTTATCGCATCAACGAAAAGAGGTCTGGTCAGGTACTCTTCGCTTTTTGCATCAGCCTCTGTAGACTTAGCTGGTCTCCTCGTCGTTTGATCTACCATGATAAAATTTATTGTCGCTGAGATAAAAGTCAACTATAACTTGAGCTGATTCCTCTCTTCCAAAAGTAGGTCAACTGTAGAAAAGAATTGTTGAGTCCCCATTTATTTTCCTCGTTTGAGACACATTCCAATTTCGATGACATCATAAACATAGAGTTTGACTTTTGTCCAGAAGCGAGGCGAACCTTCCGGATATCGGAACGGTTCATGTCCACGGTTCGTGGGATATCCACGGTGGAAAGTATACGAACTACCCGTGGCCGGGGCGAGCGTTAGGAAGGGAAGTTGCTTGCTGGAGACAGCGGAAGAAAAATAGCGGAAGTCATCGACCTCCAAGGGGCTATATATCACGTGGTTGCAATGGCCGGGGGTGGAACCGTGCATGTATGCGTATTTGTGTGCGTACATGTGCACGCATGAGATGTGTATTTGTGAGGAAATGTGGAAAGAGTAAAAGGAACCCAGGTTTTGGTGCGAGGCTTTCGAGAGACAAGCGGCAAGAATGTGGAAGAAAGAGAGTGATGATGTTGATGACCAGAGAGAGGCGAAACATAGAACATGCAACATAGTTGTCCGTGAATCTATGATAGTAGTCCTTTTGACCAAATTGGGATTTTTAGAAGGGGCCAAATTCGAAATGAAACGCCCGATCATCAATTTAAAAATTTCAAGTTAAATCGGTTAATATTTATCACAAATGAATTATTTTAAAGTATTTGAAGATATTCCGATAATTATAATACGGGTTATTTTCTGGAGATACTAATCAGAAGTGTAGTAATATTTATGTATGTTTCCCGAGGGCGGAAGTATCTAATACGGTCATTGTGAATCCTGGCACATCGTACGAACTTGTAACGAATCTTGTGCTGTATACGCCGGAATAATATCATCATTGAGATTCTGGAGCTTAGGTCGGCTTGTGGAGGTTAGTGAGGCTCCTGTGAATCGGGTGCACGTCCCTGATTGATTAAATTCGTGCAATTACATCCCGCCGTACATCATCCGCCAGGCACCCCCGAGGGAAACTTAGGACCAAGTTTGGTCGTTTGGGGCGGATTTCGCACTTATGGAAAGACCAAAGGAGAAAAAAATAGGACATCTGACATTGCTAAGTCCGAGTGAGTTGAAAAAAAAATCGACCATTCATTCTATTTCTATTCTATTTTCTTAGCAGTCAGATAGTTGTGATTCCTTAAAGGGTGATAATTAGATTTTTACGAAGAGCGACTCGGTTGGAAATCCCTCTGGTCGACTTTGGTCCCACGTAACACGAGAACGACATTAGTAGTAACTTATGGTTGCAGCCTGACTGGATGCCGGTGTGGGTGGTAAGAGGTCGCGGAGGTTGAGGTCGCCGAAGTAGGTGGCTGCTACCGAAGCCAGCCAGCTAGCAAGGAATCCTGTCGGTCGGAGGTTGGGTGCACTCGAACTTAGTTGGCGGCGACACACCGAGTGTTCTCGTTGAGTTTCCGACGGAGTTCCACGTTCCTTCTATATACATACTTCAACCTAACCCAACACATCCACATGCCAACACACAACTCTCCGAGTTTCCAGTCTAGAGTCCGCTAAAACCGCGGAGCGAGGTACTGAACGCAGACTGTGATAGATATGAGCAGTCTAAGTAACAACCTTCAGTTTCCAGAGTCCCGCCCTCGCCAGTTTCACTAACCGAACCATCACAAGATTTAAACCTGGCGATCCTGTGGGATGGGGTGACTTCGTCCGTGTCCAAAAGAGAGTAACAAAAATGTTCTCCTGGAGAACCGTAAAAGTGCATGATCGAGTTCTTGTCTGCCGTTGAAAGTTATTTAATCGCGGAAGAAAATTCAAGTTTCCTTTTGAGAACCGGAAGTGAGGTAGGCACAGAGAGGAAACGGAGGACTGTAATATCCTTTGGAGGCAAACTGCCCGTAAAGGACTTTGAGAGAATGGAGATAGCGAAGTTGGAGAAGACTCAGTCTCAGTTGGTACAATTTTCAGAGCCTGCCGGAGAGGGTGAGACGACTCGCCGAGCGGAAACCGGAAATGTGTTCCGGAACCTTCAACAATCCCTCGATGAAACTATTGGTCATCCACGACGCAATACCGGAAACGCCGGATCTAATAATTCATTCGCCCGCCTGTGCCGCGTCTCTCGTCAACTTTCCCCCTACCCATCTCTGGATCTCTGTTCTATAAACTATTGTTTACTGCAACGCTGGTCTTCATCTGTTCGACTCAGCAAGGGTCGAACAGTTACCAAGGCAGATAGTTACCAAATGGCGTAAAGAACCCAAAGTTCAAAATTACGATGTTTGGACCACGGGAAGAGTTTTAGTTTACGATATTCAGCAAGTCATGCTGGGGACGAAAGTTCCTTTCCGGGACGAACAAAGTAAAGAAAAGCGTGGATCTTGAATTTTTTGATGATCTTCAGGATAAGATGAGGTATTAAGACAGAATATCGCAGTCGAGTAAAATGAAGGGGACACCTTAGTTTGTGGTTGGCGAGTCTGGAGGTGGAAATCAAAGGATTGGATGGACTAGGTAAGGAAGGAAGGTTCGCTGGCTCAGCGCGTTTTACTTTAGCAGCGGCCGAATCGTAAATCACAATTATTGCGAACGATCTCCCCGTTAAGAGCGTTTTTCAAGGCAGCGCGATGCGCAGTCTCTTAGCTAGTCTAACAACTCGCGCAAGATTATTATAGATCCCAGTGCAGTAGTAAGCGGCAGCAACGGCAGCAACGAAGCCAGCATCGTTGTATATCGCCGTCTCAGGTCTCATCGTGGAATGTAGTCTCATATTATAGCCACTCGGGCGATATCCCACTAACGAGGGATGCGCTTGTAGTGTGATTAAACCGCGCTATAACGCAGCAGGGAACCTTAGATAGCCGCCAGACCACAATATGGGAAATTAAGGAATCGCTCGCTGAGAGGCCAAGTGAGACAGGAAGGTCGACAAAAAGAGAGGGCTCGAAGGGAGATTTGCAGAGACGTGCACTATGAGAAACTCCCTTCGGTCCCATGCTAAGCTATTTATGTACACGCATTGCCGGACTTTTAGATCCTTCTTTAAGATTATTACACTCGTCGCCAGTAAGCCAGGATTAGTTCTGTATGTCCACATGAACAAGAAATAGTTTCGCACGATGTGGCAATTCGATCGAGCTGTTAGTTCATTTTTTTAAAGCGGGAATTCAATAAACTTCGCTCTTAATGACTTTTATCCAGGCCTAGGGACACTACGTGTCGGTTGCTTTGAGCTATTGCGCCAATAGAAAGGAAAATCAAATTTTGGAGCTTTGATCAGATTCTTAATTACATATGTTATTAATTATGTATATTATTAATTATATCTATATGGAGTGAAGGAAAGGCTTTGTGCAGGTTTAGAAAGTATTGATTACATTTATTGGCAATATTTGCAAGCTTCATTCGAAAATACATATAAAGTAGACAAGAGTAGTTGTTTACGAGACTTTTGTATTCTATGATTTTAAATTGTGATTGTATGGGATTTCAAAACTTAAAAAAGTATTCGAAAGGTTTTCAAAGATTGGATGGTCTCTTTGAAATCTCCTGAAATTCTTTAAAACTTCGTTAAATTTCTTGAAATCCGTAGAAATATCTGAAAATAACAAATAACATTTTTAAGTCTGCTGCATTCATAGAATATTTTAAAATCTCTCAAAACGCCTTAAAAAATGCTTAAAATCCAATAAATCCTCTCAAAAAGCTGTCTCAGCGATGAACTTGATATTTTGACACGAAAGAGGAATCGAAAGGAAATAAAGTAGGGTTCAATTCGATGAGGTTAAGGTCTCGAGGCAGTTAGACTAGATCGGAAAAACACCAGGGTGTGTAATGCAATAAAGTCAGTAAAGTAAAGTAAACTAAAGCGGGTGTCGTGTTCGGGTCCGCGTAAATCCTGTTCGCCATGGGACCCTTTTGTCTGCGCCAGTGGCGAGGCCCTGTAATTTATTTACAGGGGAAATGAGCCGGCCCGTTAATTGCCCTGTGCTAACCTACGAGAAAGTGTACAGTTGATACGAAGGGAGCAAATTTCATTGCCGTTAGACCCACGAAAAGAGGATTGTGATACAAGGTAATGCAAACGCTTTCGGGAAATTTAATTTCCCGAAAAATCAACTTGTCATTACATTCTAACATGTTAGAAGCTTAAAGCTCTCTCTAAGAGCTTCTAAATGTTAGAAGCTCTTGGAATATCTTGAAATTAGAAGTAGCTTTTACAATCAATCAGTTCAATTATAAACCACTTGACCTTAAACATCCAAAAATCAGTTAAGCGTTTCTTGAATCATGTGGCCTATTATTTGGCGAATCATTTGATCAATCATTAGGTGACTTGATTCCCAACTTCCCAGAATTTACTGGAACTCTTATAAGGAAAGGCAAGAGCAAAATGTGGAGGATTTATGGCATCGATATCACTAGCAACGGGGCGCCATGATGTTTATATCGCGACGGATCGAGGTCGCTGGGCTATGCAGTGGGTTTAGCATAAGAAAGGCTTAAAAGCCGGACAATGAGGCTATGCCATGGTCCCTGCATTCGGAATTCCGATGTCGACTCGCGAACTATCTCATTCCCTCACTTTCGCTCTGGCCTTGCCGAGGGTGGTGCGCAATCAGTGGTCCTGATTTATCGTAGCAATATACATTAAGATACCGACATTAAAACTAGGGGAGCTTCCCACGGACATATACGAGTATAGAGGCTGAGAGTGAATCCCCATTACTCCTGGCGATGACAGTCTGCCGAGGCAGAAAGAAGTTGTCTCCTCAGATGACCGAAAATTGAAATCTTGGAAGAGCGATTTTTCATGTACGGGGAAGATATGAACGTATAATTGTCTATGGACTTGTGAATATAGTTTAAATGACAGTATTTAGTTTCAGAAACTCGTTTCTTATGTATATGGGCATATCCACGAAAAGTGTCATTTTCTCTCAAAAAAAAGTTACAAAATCAATCTTAAGGCACACTTTTCAAACTTTTTTCCTACATTCTACATACATATAGAAACTCATTTTTTAGGGTGGTGAATAACTTTGCGCATGCGCGCAGTTTGCACAAAATATTGAAACAAATAAGTCCATCAATTTAATTGAATTAATAATATTTTTGAAATGGAAGGTGAAATAGGATTATTTTTCCTTCTTAAATGTTTGCGAAAAACTTTTCGCTTTTCAAATAAAAAAGCTTTTTTGTCCAAAAAATATTTTCAGACATAATTCTACAGAAAAAAGTAATATTTTTCCATTATTTGCCTATTTTTTGTAATATTTCCAAATATTTTGAACTTTTGAAAACAATTTCTAGACAAAAGTTATTCCTTTCAATAAAACGGAACTTTTTTGTATGATACATTTTTTTAGGCATTTAACTTTTGAAGAAAAATTACTTTTTTACTTTTTTTAACTGTCATTTTTACATAAGTCACATGATTTTTTAGGTACACAATTTTCCTTTCGGGGACATATATGAAGAATATAAGAGTTCAAGTTTTGTATCAAAACTGGTTGTATCAAAATCAAAACTGGTTGCTATAATTAATTGGTTATCGTTGAATGAATGTAAAGTAGTTAGGGACTTTTTTTTGGAAGATATAGTTTGAAATTATGATTTTAATTAAAGGTGGGAGCTCACTTCAAATAGAGGAAAACAGGTTTCAGATGTTTTAAATGTTTTAGATTATGTTAAATATTATAGAAGGTGAGAATCTTATCTTATCTGATATCACGAGGTATGCTCGATCTTTCTTTTTTTCAAGCAGATGTAGAATTATAGAGTACACACATTACAGAGCTCGTCATTCCAGATCTCTTTTTGCCTGAATTCTTCTTGTCTTTTTGACTTGATGGAGGATGGGAAAAGGGTATCAATTATGGAAAGACCAGCTTGATCATTACGAGCATGCCAATAACGGAACAGAGTTCTAACCGTAGTAACGTGTAGTATTTCCGCCATTGTCCGCAGGTCCAAGCGGTGCTTACAGTCCGGAAACGACGATGGGTTACATGATGGACGGACAAGCGGCCAGTATGATGCACCGGCCGCCTGGTGATCCAACCTTCCACAATCAGTACCACTATCCTCCAGAATATTATGGCCATCACTTATAAAGGTGAGTGTTTACAGCTGTTCGCATCGATACTACCAAACTTTGAATATTTAGATGACGACTATTTTGGAGATCATAAAATCATTTCCCAGTAATAAAGAAAGAATTCATACGCATTGAATTGAAAAGACTGAGATACCCCGAGAATCCTGTTTTCTTCCAATGACGCATTGGAGCAGTGTGTGAATAACCCTAGCGGAAATTTCGGAAACAAACTTCGGAAAGTTTTCGGAAAATATTCGGAAAGGTAAGGAAAGAATTCGGAAAGAATTTTGATTCCTATCGTGTCCGAACTCTATCTGAATTTTCCTTCGGAATGACTTCGGAAAGCTTCGGAACGAGTTATTGGGACGTACGGAAATGAATCGGAAATCTTCGGAAAGACAAGAAGGAATTCGGAAAGCATCGGAACGAGCTTTGTTTCCGAAACCTTTCCTTTCTTTTCGGCAGGGAAGTGTGAATGCAACAAGAGAGGTTTCAATTTTGAATCTGTCAATGCGTACAAATACAGCGCACAAGTTTGAGATCAGCGAATTATTTTCAATGCGTCAGTACGCATTTATGTATATTTGTCCCAATGCGTTTGAATGCGTACGATTTGAAATATTACGTTAATTCATCTGGATGCGTAAACACGCAAGTACTTCAATATTTTAGTGAATGCGACTTAATTTTTGAGAGTACAAGTCTCTCTCTAATTTGTTTGAATGCGTCAACACCAGTCAACACATAAACACTTACAGATTTTTCAATGCGTTTGAATTTGTGAAAGTGAAAGTCGAACTCCTATTCGTTGGAGTGCGTCAGGGCGAATTAGAGTAAATTTTAAATAATAAATTATTAAAATATATTAATAATAGTTTATTATAATAATAGAAATGTCAAGAAATTCATAATAATTAGATTTTAACAGGAATTATCAATTCTATTCATTGCGGCGCAATAGTGCATTTCGTTAACACCATGGAGTAGTATAAGCAGACATATCAAAGCCATTGAAAATGTCTGACGTTTTATGAATAATTCGCCAAGTCCGTCGGTGGAAGAATTGATCTTACCAATCTTACTTCTACAACAGCGCCTCTGTGGCCGCACTATGCATTAAAAATAGAAGCTCATGCACAGAGTGAGGTTAGGATCCTGTCGTTTCCATGGTAATATACTGTTGCCATGGAAACGTCAAAACAAAAATTTGAAGTTATGAAAATATGTTACATTCCGTCCAGCAGAGGCGCTGAAGGCACGGTGAGTTTAGTTATTCCACTTTCGAACTTGGCGAATTATTTCAAAAACCTACGATTAATCCAAGTCGGGTTCCCAGCCTTAGATATGTCTCCTTATACTACTCCTTGGTTAACACAAAACTTAGTGCGCGCTAATACATCTTAATTTGTTTCAACGAATCAGAAAACAGGATTCACACGCATTCAGAAAATGTTAATTCGCCCCAATCTGTGTCAATCCTTTTTTTTACTGGGTTTAGAGAATAAAAAAGTTTTACGGTATTCTTTTTTCCTTTGTGTTTCAGCTGGATGCTGAAATAGATGGACGAAAACGGTACCGTGCAACGATCGAGTGATAGGGTGGAAAACTGGCAGGAACCTGGCTTATCAACCTCCGACTCTAACTACTGATTCGCGCGTGGCCATTTTAACCACCGTCAGTAGAGGTGCCGACGATTCTTGCCGTGTGATCGCCAGATTTCGAGGACGTCAATCCAATGGTAAAAAAAGAGGAAGAGAAAACAAAACGAAGCACGGAAGCAAGCTAAGAAGGAAAGAAATTTTCTTGAAAAAGCAAGCAGGAAAGAAAAAAAGGGACGAGAGAATCGCAGGAGCCACCAGCCAGGAAAACCGGAGACCAGGAGGGGATGAACCATGAACAAAAATGAACCATATCGTCAATGGTAACCCGAGAGGACCATCCCTAGGAAATTCGGCCAGCACGGGGAGAGACAGCTAAAAAGGACAAAGGGGTGACGTCAAGCCGGAAGTGTGAGGGTCGCGAGAAGAAATTCATGTGATTGTTCTTTGTACAAAATATTGCGGTGTAATATTGTAGTGATTGAAGATATTAAATGTTAAATTTTAATACGATCGCAATCGAAGAGACTCTATATATAAATATACTGAAGATAGTGATATAGGCAATTTTAGCGGGCATGTACATTACCTGGATGCTCGCACGGCGAGTGAGAAACGCGTCGCAAGATCTTTGAGGATAAAGACTAAGGAGTAGGTGGAGAGGAGAGGAGATAAGATAAGATAAGAAAGAAAAAGGAGGCTGACAAAGGAAGTTGCGATCGAGCCTGGACGCGTGTGCCGGACTCGGGGACCAAAATGTCCCCGACAACCTAATAGGATCATTGAATTTGTACAGTTCTTAATTATAAATAAATTTACTAACTAAACAAAATTAATTATATATATATATATATAAATATAAATATATATATAAATGAATAACTACAAGACCCTGTCCCCCCTCCTCCCCGCTCCCAGATGTAAAATACGAAAGAGGGGAATACGTGGGAGGAGCATAACTTCAGGGAGGAGCCGCTAGAGGGGGGAAAGAGCGAGCGACTCGTTTTCCGCTCCAGCCGCCATGTGTGAGAAGCGCCCCGATCGACTCGATTCTTAAGGATTAATTAAAAGGTTAACGATTACAATTTACGATAATATATTGTGTATAAATAGTTAATTCAATTGAGAACATGAGAGGGGATCGTGACGCGCGCAGAACTGCGTCCAGAAAAAAAACCCGGGAGTAAGTCTGATTGAGTATGAAATTTGAGTGTGATGTGTGGAGAAATGTATTATAGAGTATACATATTATATATAGAAGTATGTGAGTAGGTATTTAGGGCCCGAAAGTACAGTTCTTCGTTTTGTTCGTCCGCATTTTTGCTCCCTTTCAAAGCACCTCATCAATGTTTCAGCTACACCTTGACAAGCTTCTTTTCATTTCTCACCCTCCTTTCCTTGCAAAATCAGACCAGAGAGAATGTAAAACACATCCGGAGATGATTTAACAAAAGTGGAAATGGAAACCACTTTTAATCCGGCTATGATTTTCATGGGATTTCTGTACATTTCTGCACGTGATTTTTTTTTTGTGCGCGCGTCCTTGATATACGTAACTAAAGAAATGTGTCGAGACTGGAGAACAGAGAAGTTTTTAAGGATACCAATTTCGAGATGTCTTTCTAATGTAACGTACGGACGATTTATCAGTGATTAGTGAACAATGGTGATTATGATGATGATGATTATGATGATGATTATTATTAGCATCGTACTTCGAATCTAACGCGAGGGTTGACTAGTACGGAAAAGTGAGAATGAGCGAATTATAAAAATTAACCATATTTTCACTATGTCTGCTTACACCGATTAGAAAAAAAGCGCGAAAAAAAAGGCGCTGTTTTCACATTTCTTAAGCTGTCGAAACGAACGGAAGTTCCACGATTTTGATTTTTATATTGATTTTTATGAATTATTGGAAATTTTTAAATGTCTTTAGTCCAGAAATTGTGCTACTTCCGATCGAGGTTGACGTTCCAGTATACTGAAAAATGAAACTCATGTATACCGAAAGACTCAGTGCGCACAGAGGTTAATTGGAGAAAATTTGTAAAATTAAAAAATACTTTGAAAAAATGAGCTCAATCTTTTATTATGGAAAGTTCTCCAATCAACCACGTGCTGATATGCCTTCGATTCAACGAGAGCCGAGGTGTTGATCAGTCTTTATTATATTTTAAATTTAAATCTTTGATATTACAACAAAGTCTACTTAATTTTTAGTTGTTCTCATGCAATGTAATCTTTGTTAGAAGTTGTCATAACAATTGTCAAATAAAAATATCTTTTACTATCAAGTCTCTCTTGGAATTTACACTCATTTCAACAGGTTTTGGGCCTAGAATACTCAATTCGAGAAAATACCCAAATTTATGAAAAATTCGGTATTTTAAATCGTTTAATGTTTCTTTTTTAATCTCATGTGTCAATTAGTCTCTGGCTGGGCAAATTTTCGAGTTGTATTTGTTAATTGGCTAGATTCTTTAATGTTGGTGAAAGTTCGTCAGATTAATTGTCACGTTTTAATTATCATTTCATTTTAATAATCACTTCACCTCGGTCGCTCGATTATTTTTCAATTCCTCCAATACTATATGTATACTCAGCACTCAATTCGCTCTCAACTACCTGAAACTATAATTTATTAAAAATAATAATTTATTAAAACCATAGTTTGTTAAATTTGAATTAACTGGAAGTTAAAAAAAAATTTCAAAATATCAAAAATTCTTCTTCAATACATTTAACTTTCGGTTGGTTGGGAGTCTTCGGGTGCGAAATTATGAAGAGTTAGACCGACGCATCATTGGCTGTTCGTTTAAAAATGAGTTCAATTGATTGAATCATCGCCTTAAAAATGTATACGAAATAACACTAAGGTATCTAAATAATAATCACATTAGAAGGTATAAAAATGAAGTAAAGGAAATTTTATGAGCAGCGGCAAGAGTAACAAGGACAGAGTAAACAGAGTGTGTGTGTGTATGTGTGTGTATATGCTGCGTGCGAGGGAGAGGGAGTTTGACAATTGTGAGAGTACTGTACAATTATTGTGTAATTATTATGAATGCTTATGATGATGATGATGATGATGATGATCGTGAAGCTGAAGGACCTGCGTCAGAGCGATGATGATAATGATGATTATTATTATTATCATAACGATAAACAATAATGATAACGATGATGTATAGTAAGCTAAAATTCCTTATATCGGTACGAAATCGGACTCTTTTCTTTCCACTGTTGGCGCATTGACTACTACCAACACATCGAGTTCATAAAACAGCAAAGATGGTCGCTTGAGTGCAGAATTAATCGAATGTCAAAACTTCAATCCCGCTTATTTTATTCGTCGGAACTTTCCAATATTTCCTAGACAGGTGGCTTATTTGCTCGCTCAAAAATTTTATCGCGCTCGGGAAACTGTTGATTTTTAATCTTTGGATCTTTTTATTGTTGAATGCTCAACTCTTGGAAATTTTGGAAACCTCGATACTTTTGTTATTTAGCGAAATTAGGGAATTTAAAGGATGAGCATCTGAAAGCATCACTAACTTAATAAATCACTCAATCATATGCGCGACCTTACTGTCTTTCGTTCAAGGTCACGCGATCACGATGAAAGAGAAAAAGGAAAGGATGATATTGCTGATAATGATGTCAAGGTGGTCTATGTTAGAGAGTGTCCATTGTATAGTGTTTTTTGAAACGTGAGCATTAAATGCTACATCTTGTGTACATACGTCGTATTCATTTTTATTTAGACTCAGTGAAACACTTCCAGATCGATAATAGCTCTCAATAAACTAACAAGTTATAATTAATATAATTTTGATGTTCAAAGTATCTTTTACATAGTTTCTTCTTATTTCATTGAAAGCTTCAGATTTTTTAAGGAAAATGCAGCTTTCGATCTGCAAAGTCTTCCGCTGTGTCATAATATTTTCCTTATCCCGTTCCTCTCTTTTATCTCTAATATTAGAATAATTTAAGGATTAGATAAATAATGATAATAATTTGTCCGCTAATAGCTTTGCTTTGTTTGGTTTTATTTGCTATATGTATTAAAAGTCAAAGTCCCATACGAAACAAATTAGTTTAAAATTCATAAGTAATTTTAATGATAAAGATTATGATTTCAATTTTAAGTGATTTCAATTAAAAGCTTCTTTTAAATAGGGTTAAGAAATGGATAAGAACAACCCCTAGCAGAAGAGAACACCAGTTGAAGGACAATATAATAATCTTAGAAAAAGTAAGTAAGAACTACCAATGATTAATAATAACCCCTAACGTAGTACAAATAACCCTTAACACAATAAAGTAACATTAGCAATGATATAAATTGTTTAAAACAACCCCTCAGACGATCAATAACAACTCCCAGAAATCACAGATGACAACTCCAAGCGACAGTTAATAAAAGCCCATAGGAAGGTCAATACAAACTAGAAATAAATAAACAAATCTTTTTTAACAGTTATAATCAACCCCTTGCAGCAACAAATAATAATAACCTTATGAAACAATAAAAAAATTAATATCAATTGTCAATAATAACCCCAAACAACAGAAAAGATAAATCACTAGAAACGGTCAGTAATAAAGCTTAAACACCAACAAAAAAGATTCTGTTAGGAATAATCATAAACAACCCCTGTTACGTATAAAAACAACCCCAAACACCACTCAGGATTAGTTATTATCAAACATTAGTTACTAGGGATACCCAAATCGATTCCGATTCCTTCGAAGAATCGATTCTTGGTGCCTGAGAATCGATTCTTGACTTCGGAGAATCGATTCCAGGAATCGATTCTTTGACGATATCGCCGGAATCGATTTCGATTCTAGCGAATCACAGAGCAGCAGTAGGGATACCCAAATCGATTCCGATTCCTTCGAAGAATCGATTCTTG
>CAJFCP010026100.1:51914-64611 GCA_904066005.1 Synergus itoensis
ACTTCGGAGAATCGATTCCAGAAATCGACGATTTCGTCGGAATTGAAGAATCGCAGAATCGATTCCCTACGATCGATTCCCAACCCTATTAGTTACAACAACTATCCGAGAAACGATTGGTAACTTTTAACAACGAGAAACAACAAGGAATAAACAAACAATCCTTCTTTAACAGTCATATTCAACCTCCTGATCCTGTAGCATATAATAACAACCCTATGAAAAAATTAAAAAAGGCACTAGCAATCGTCAATAACAACCCCAAACACCGATAAAAATAAACCACTAGCAACGATCAATAACAAAATTTTAAACACCCCAAGTAGTAATCAAGAATAAACCCTAGACAAAAATCGCCTAGGGGACGGTAAATAACAACCCCTAAAAAATAATAGTAATAGTGATAAACAACCCATAGTTACCAATAATAAATTTTTCAAGAAACAGTTAATTACAACCTCTACAAATAAATAAAAAACAATTCATTAGACATAATCTGAAACAACCCCCAGCATTAGGTAACAACCCCAAACAATAATCAATAAAAAGACCCTAGTAACGGTTAATAACAACCCCTAACACAAAAAAATACCTCCGCCATGCAATGATCATCAACAGCCATTAAATACTCTGAAAAGTCCAATAACAACCCCTAAAACCTAAAATATAATTCTTGAATTAAGTTAAGGAAAATTAAAAAAAAATTTTAATCAATTCGCCTAAAAAATTCTACAGGATTTGAAAAAAGTGCTAATTACGAATGGGAGGACGGTTTAGTGGCAGAATGGGCGGAGGTTTGTTAGCGATCTGTCAATGGCTTTGCTTTGTTGCCCACCTCGTGACACCCTCGACTGAAAAGCCAAAAAGGGTGCCGTTGCCTGCATAAAACGAGCATTTGTGAAACTCATGCAGCATCCCCTGGACTTTCACCCTGTCTTCGTTTCTCTTTGTCCCTCTTTTTTTTATTTTTTTCCTCTCTCCCTCTCTCCCTCTCTCTCTTTCTTCCTCTCATTCTGTCGCTTCCTATATGATTCTGTCTCTGTTTTCCGTCCCTGAAATATGATAGGACGGGTGGGCACGTATGGCGATGAAGCTCGAGGTGCCAATTATCGTTGATGGTTATTCCATGGAAATGGACCTTGTTACGTGTACGTAGAAAATCAGGGAAGATACCAATTATTTTTACAGTATCGGAGGCCTACCGACCGGAAATCCAACAATCTTTTTCCAAATATCCACTTCATCGAATTTGGCTTCACCTTATAGTACATACAGCCTATCTTTCTCTTTCTCTCCCTCCATCTTTCTCCCTCTTCTCTCACTACTTTTTAAATCGTTTAAGAGGTTAGTACCAAAGAAAATTTTTGAAAAATCGATTTTCTAAAAAGTGCAAATTCTTATAATAAATATATGTAGAATTGTTGGGTTAATCGTTATTTTGGTCATAAATATCGAGAACGGGTCGAAAAACACAAAACAACGTAAGTTAAAAATAGGGGTTCCCATTAAAATAATCATCTTGACCTTGAAATGACCTTTAAAATTGAACCTGGTCGCCATAATTCAGAAAAAAACTATTTGATCGATCGGGCTGAAATTTGGATATGTTATTCTACACATATGTCTTCATCGCATGAACTAGAATCATAATTATTGATTAATATTTAACCCTTTTCTTAAACAATTTACGGTAAAAAAAAAAAGGTGAAAATTTTTCAAGTCGGCCATTTTGAATTTATTTTTTTTCCGGATTTCAACCATCCTATTTCATGCGATAGCGACAAGTCTATTCTTTATAAATCTCATTGATTTTTGTGTTTCCGAGCCTCCAAACTTGAGATATCATGGCACATTCAGAAAAAAGTTTGTTTAAATCAAACAAAATTTGTTTGAAGCAAACAAATTATCACTTTGATATGGGGTCAATCATATGTTTGATTTATCTAAATAAATTCTTTATTTGTTTTTATTTATTTCAATTGAATAAAATTTTATTTCATTTAAATAAATTTTTTGTTTAAATTAAATAAGTTTCTTGTTTGACAGTTGAAAAAAAAATAAATGAATAATTTTTTTCCAAAAAAAAAGAAAAAAAATGAAATTGATCTATATTATAGTTTCATTTATCTAATACATAAATACTCTATAACTAATGAAAAATTGATTTCTTCGATATTTCGAAATTCACGTCGGAACCAGGACGCGAACGCAAAACGCGCGAGAAGAGCGGAATTATAAAACTCGACACTGTACCCACTACGCCACGGAGGCTGATAACTTATGGTTAAGAATCGGGTGTATTTGAATGCAAATAAGTCTTTGACACTGTCATTTTTTCACATCTCTAAAAATTTATTCACATTATATTTTTTTTTAAATTAAACAAATACTTTGTTTAAAATAAAAATATATACTTCACATATTATTTGTTTCAAATCCAACAAATCTTTCATTTAAATCAAACATGTATTGACATATATACCAAACAAATTATATATTTCAATAAATAAAGTGAATATTCTTCATTTATTAAATTTAAATAAATGTTTTGTTAATTGAAGTAAGAAATTTATTTCGTTCAATTATCTGACTTCAAACAAATTTTTTTGTTTAATTTAAACAAACTTTTTCCTGGTTGCAACCAGTTTTTAAAATGGATAACTTCAGGCAGCCATACCAGCCAGATTTAACATTAAAAATAAAAAATAAAAATTTTTTTTAATAATGTTTTATATCTATATTCATGTGTGAAAAGTTAGAATCTATAATATAAATTTTAATTTGAAAAAAAAATCCTTAAAAAAAAGGTGAAAACTTTGGTACTAACCCCTTAAATTTTTTATCATATGAAATCTAGCAATACTAATTTTTGAATTTGAGATACCAAAGGTAGACTTAAGTAATGAAAAGTGACTTTGTAAAATAAACTAAGCTCTTAAAGGAAAATTAGTGTGATCGCTAGGGCAGAATCGTTTTCAAGGTACTTGTAGCGACTGGAAGTGAGAGAGTAATCGGGTCCCAGGAGAGAAAAGCGATACTACCCTTAGCAGTATTCCGTAACGCCCTCTAGTCACTAGTGCAGTGAAATCGAGTGCCTATCGCATATTACGCTCCCTCGAAGTAGCCACTCCCTTGAGCAGCGCCTCTAATATCTCATTACCGCGCCACCAGTCAGCCATCCTGCCATTACGAGATTGTTTGCCTGTAGGCTTCCCGTTCTAATATATTATCACACTAGCCACCCTGTGGAATCACAAGAAGGATCATTAAGAGAGAAGTCAAAATATCCTAACGAGCCTCAATCTAAAAAGTGTCCTAATAACCGAAGAATCAAATCAACCCTTTCATTCTGTCGATTTTTTTTTCGGAAGAGTCACTTAAAAGAATAAAAAGAAAATAAGATTCAAATAATTCGCGGTTGTTAAATTAAAGTTCCTTTAACGAATTTTAGACTACATCAAGTTTTTCATGAGTCTAGTTACTCAGAATAGCCGCTAGGTGGCTCTACGTGGGCTTCTCTCACAAGTGGTATCTCAGAACTTCCCAATAAAGAAATTACGTACTACCAAGCTTATTTTTGATTCCCCATAACACTTTCCCCAGTATTTTGTTCATGTAGAAACTTCTTGACGGGAGTCTAGCTTCTCAAACAAGCCACCAGGTGACCTTGCGTTGGTCTTTCTCACAAGTGGTATATAAAAACCTCCTAATAAAGGAATCACGTTCTACCAAGCTCGTTTCTCAGTTCCCATAACATCTTCCCTAATAGTTCACCATTCTGATATAAAAAAATTAAAATTCTTCGACTTTTCAGTTTCTTCGGCCTGAAAATTCGTACTTTTTGACCAGTTGGAGGAACCCGAGCTATATACCTATCTCTCATTTGTTAGCGGTTCGTCGGAGCGCGACGGATCGGTCGCGTTCACAATGCAATGGCATCGCACCGGCTACGTTATACGTAGGAGTAGCACAGTACCCCAGAAGCCACGGACAGACGTGGAGACGGATAAGAGGTGGTGGTTGCGGAGAAACCATCTCGCTCTGTCCCAACAGTTCGTTCGTCTCATTCTCTCTCGCACCCTCTCTTCGCCGAGGTACGGACAAATGGGTGTCCCTGCATATGTAAAAGCAGCGCTGTGTTCGGCTCACCCCTCTACCCGGCCATTTGTCAATGTCAAGGCGCGAGCGCCGTAGTCATGGAAACACCCCGGCAAGCCGAAGCGAGCGATCCGACCGAGCGAACGAACTGAGCCGAGCGACCGAGAAGGGAATGCACCCTCGCTTCGCGCGACTACCCCTGGATAACACCCTCCCGCCGTACATCCACCCCCCCACCACTAACGCTCACGTGCGTCGCGCGCATCGAAAAGTTTCCGCGAATTGACGTCGCTGTAATATGAGGGCGCCTTAGGACAAGCATTTCAAATATTTTTTAAAGACTTTCGCTGATTTTTATACCAAGAGTCGTTTTAAGGTTTTATTTCCTTATTTACTATTTTGTTTTGGTTACTATTTTTCTTTGATAACTGTAATAGTCGAGAGTTTCGTTCATTGGAATTAAAAATAATTTATGGGAATATACAGGAATTCAAGGTGATCATTGGGTCATCTGATTCGTGTCAACACAAAAAATTTTTATTTTCCTTACATAAGATTGAAAGTGATAATTTGAAAAGTTACAGATGAAAAATAAATTTTTTCAAATTAAAAATAATCATTAATTTTCAACTTTTCAATAAAGTGTATTCATTTTACAGGCCAGCCAAATTCGTCACGACAGAAGGAATGTTTACTTTCCTGACGTCAGTTTTGAAGTATGATAATTTTGAAAAATTACTTTTTTTTAAATTATAAAAGAGTATAACTTTTTTAATTTTCATGAAGCGTAATAAACTTACAGGACGATCAATAATTCGTCTCGACACAAGGAATCTTTATTTTTCTTACCTTCAAATTACGATAATTTGAAAAGTTATAAACGTAAATTTTTCAAAATTACAAATAACCATAATTTGACACAAGGAATCTTTCTGCTCCTTACATAGGCTTTGAATTTTGATTATTTGAGAATTTATAGTCAAAAAATCAAATTTAGAAAAATTATAAAAGTACATAAAACTTGTAAAATTTAATATTTCATTGAAAAAAAAAAATTTGTAAAAAACTCAACTTGGTATGTAGTGGATTAAGTACACCAAATTTCAAATACTTTTCAAATATTTTTATATTTCAATATTTTTCAGATATTACAGGATCATTTAAAAATGTGAAACACACACACACACAGAAACAAGGAAATATATTTTAAAAATACGAATTAAAAAAGTATAATGCGAAAAACAAACATTCAAGCTCAATTTAAAATAATTCACAAGAATTCAAAAGAAAGACTAGAATTTAATGTTATATACGTGTTTTGAAAGTCTCAGTACAATATATACATTGAGAATAAATGAAAAATATGTCCGTTTGTGCGTATGGAATTCTTTACGGCTTCTCGTTCGATCACCGATGTTAAGCAGCGCTTGGCTCGGCTGTATTCGGATGGGTGCTTTCGTACCTGAAAATAAATAAATACCTCTTCACTCAAATAAATTCAAATTACATAAAATTTTACGTACAAAAAATTATATTTTTTTACAATTTCATCTTTTTTCCCCTTTAACCAAAAGAACTACTTCAGTCCCCCATTCAAATTCTCGCACAAAAAACTGCCGGGTAAAAAGTGCACAAAGCGAAATAATTCTTTATCGCAACACTGGAGCTGAAAAAGAGAAAGAGGGTTGAAAAAAAAGTCCCCAAAAGAGAAGGAAGGACAAAGTTAGAGAGATGGGTCACGGAGAACGGTGGAGAGTTTCCTGGTTGGGGGTGGGGGTGAGGGTGTAACGACTGCACGGCAAGACAGCTCGCTTAAATATGCAGGATGGGCGGCGGCGGGCAGCATTGTAGCGTGCTTGTAGCACAGAGAAAGGGGTAAACTCGCTACTGAGGGAAACGCGAAGGGTATACCGTACGTGAAGGAGGTTGGGGGTGAGTGGCATAGGACAGGGGTTGTGGGGCGAGAGGAGGGATTTTCGAGCGCATGCGCACCCCGTAATGATTGACTGGCTCGTTGGCAGCCAACAGACAGACGTTCACCCACCCGTCCGCCCGTTTGCCCGCACCCCCAACCCCCATTCCAACTCGGAGAACAGTACTCGACCAACCGACCCCGCGAGCAACGCCGTTCAAAAAGCTCGCGATACAATACACACCCCCACATCCCCATATAACCCCAGACGCGTCTCTTTTCTTTTGAGACCAGCTCCAGCCACTGGCTACCATTCGCCATGCCGGCTATCTTCCTCCCTTATCGCAAACCCTTTCAACTCTTAGCCACCCCTAGGGCTATGGTACACCCCTTTTGGATCTTTTCCTTTTTCACCTGCTTTCCGTATCTTTTTCTCTGCCGCTTTGTCGGGAAATTGGTTTTAGGATATTTTTTTAGTGGTAGGGGGTGGTAGGAAAGGGTTAGTTATAATAATGATGTGAGAGATGATCATAAAAAATTATATTATACAAGTTGATATGAACAACGACAACCCCAACAGCAGTTATAAAAACACTTTTGAACAACAAGAAAGGCAAAAACAACAAAAATTTAGGCAATTATCATAAAAACCCTTATGAAAAATAACAACAGGTAGTAATTACAAAAAAATCTTGTACAACAACTCCAAGAAGTAGTCATAATAACCTCTATGTAAAACAATGACCCCAATGCAGGCATAGAAATCCATAATATCAATTACATCAAGAAAAATAAGAAAAATCTAAGCGATGATCATATATTAACCCCTATGTGCAAAAAAATAGAATAACAACACCTACAAGGTTAGTAACAGTAATAGGCTATAACAACCCCTATTAAGAGCTAATAACTATATTTAACGTGCGAGAAAAACGATCAGCAAGAGCAACGAGAATTAAAAAGAAACCACTTCTTCTCTGACTCTTATTCTAAACTCATTTTCCACACACTTTTCCAAATATTTTTACTTAATCCTTTCTTTAAACCACCTTTTCCAAATTTTCTTTCAACACTGAGAAAAATAGATTGTACCTTTTATGATCTTGGAAGATTAACTATGGGACAGCGATCTAGATATTAAGCCGTACAATCTAGATGTTAAACCGTATAATCTGGATGTTAAATTCTAAAATCCTGAATTATAAAACTTAAAATCTAGATTTTACGGTTAAACATCCAGATTGTACGATTTAATATCTAGATCGCTGTCCCATAGTTAAACTTCCAAGATCATAAATGGTACAATCCATTTTTCTCAGTGAATCCCTCTTCTAAACTTACTTTCTAATATTTTTTAGATAAAGGTATAGGAAAAGAAAGGGGGTTAATAAAATAAAGATTGAAATCGAAGGTTGAAAAAAAAACTAGCTGTCAAGTTGTATCAACTTTTGTGCTCATTCACTGAGCACTTTGCTTCCTGTAAGCAAATATGATTTGCTTCCTCATAGAGGAAGCATTAAGTATTTAATTTTCTTTTCATCAGCATCAAATTTTAATTATTTGAAAAGTTATATTCGAAAAACTCTTTTTCAAAAATTACAATAAAGCATAATTTTCTTATTTTTGAATGAAATTGATTAATCTTATAGGTCAATCGATTCGTCTGGACACAAGGAATCTTCATTTCCCTAGCACCAACTTTAAATTTTTATTATTTGAGAAGTTATAGTTGAAAAATTGAAATCTTAAAAAATAATTTTTTATAACTTTCTTATTTCTCAATGAAATGCATTAATGATATAGGTCAATCGATTCATCTCGACACAAAGAATATTTATTTTCCTTACGTCAGGTCAAAATTTTGATTATTTGAAAAGTTATAGGTGAAAAATTAATTTTTGAAAATACAATGAACCATAACATCCTTATTTTTTAATGAAATGTATTAAAAATATAGGTCAATCGATTCGTCTCGATGAAAGGAATCTTCATTTTCCTTACATCAACTTTAAATTTTGAATATTTGAGAAGTTATAGTGAAAAAATGAATTTTACGAAAATTATAAAAGTACACGAAACTTGTAAAATTAAATATTTTGGTAAACCCTTGTAAGAAATTCAACTAGGTATATAGTGGAATAAGTGTGCTAAATTTCATCAATTTATCTATACGCATTCTAAAGATATTTCAGGATCGTTAAAAGCGTGACATACATACACACACACATACATACATACATCCGGACAATTTTTCAGGACATCATATTAGACATATTCCACTTAAAATATGTTCAAAAAAACCTTTTTTTAGAAACTGGATTTTTGTCACCACTACAAAGCTTCCTCTATGAGGAAGCAAAAAAATTGTTTCAGAAAAAGGGTTGAAACATGGTGGGAAAAGGAGGTTCAAAAAGAGAAAAACGAAATAGGAAAAGTAGTTAGGAAGAACAGTTTGGAAAAGTGGATTGGAAAATGTTAAGAAAAAGGAAGTTGGAAAACCTTAAAAAGTGCAAGACTAAATAAAATGAGATTGTAAAATACCTAAAGACTGTGTCAAATTCAATTTAAGTAAAAAAGCTAACATTCGAGAAGCTCCGTGTTTTAAGCAAGATGAAAAATATTGACGAAAGGAATCCCAGGAATTTGAATTCAACGCACCTTTCTTCTTTATCAAAGAAACGTCTCAAGTTCTTTATGAAAATGTTTTCGAATAAAGGTCTGGAATTAATTTTAAATTCGAATCGAGTGCGTTTGATAAATCTCGCAGAGAAATCCTTTCTTGGCTTGGAAGGAAATGTGCGCTTCGCTCTTTTCTTCCCTCGGTGGTTTCGTTATTCGGGCTCTTTTTTCTTCTCTTTTTCCAGGCGTTTAATCCAATACCGGGCAAGCGTCCATCAAGTCCAGTTGCAAATGTTTTGTCCGCTCGCCGTTGGGTTCCCCGTAAATTCGCGCGTGCATGTTCCACGTGTCGCATAAAGCGTAAAACCAACGTGAATTACGGTAGTATCGCGTTACAACACGCCCGCGGCACTCGCGCCATTCGACAATTCTCGCTGTCCTTTGCCCTTTGGAAATTTATGCCATTTTTTTCACATTTCTTCCCGTTCAATTCTGATATTTTCCCACACTTCCCCCTGACGAAAATTATCTGTGATTTCAAAATTTTAATTAAACCAAACAAATTGCACACGAAAAACAGTACAAAAAATATAATACACATAAACAATGTCCTGAAACAATATACACAAATAACACAAACAATAAACGTTAAAAAAACTCAATCAATGGAAAAAAACAAATACAATTGTATTTATTGATTTTTTTCGTTTTTTGTGTGTTCCTTTTTGCTACACGGTGCGCCTGACCAAACATTAAATTCAAAAATAGTGCGCAAAAAAAATTTTGAGCCAAATCCCCCGAGTCATTTTTGAGAACAGTGATTTATGTGGGTCAAAAATAAAAATTTTCAAATGATGTAAATAATTGAATTTTTGTCTGCATTTTATTGATAAAAAACATTATAAGGGGCCGTCCTTAAATTACGTAAGGTTTTTAGGTGGGAAGGGGGGTTAAGCATTTTTCTATGCTGACCTTACGTGGGGGGGTACGTGGTCAAAAAACTTTCTTACGTAAGATTTTTTCCTTTTTGAAAATCACTGAAAATCAAATTTAAATAACGGAAAAAACAGATTATTAGTCTACAACCACAGCAAAGACTTCTGATTCGTCAAATAATATCTGAAATATAATACATTAATATCTGTTACATAGAAACGTTCATATGTGATTTCTCGCCAAAGAGGTATTTAAAAAAAATAACAAAATATTATATTTCATGTAATTTTTTAATCTCTCCCTTATAGTAATAAATGTTCGTTTGAAAAGAGTCGACGTTTTTATATTATCTCACACGACACATTAAGAAAAAATTTATTCGAAAAAAATTACGTAAGATAAGGGGGGGGGGCGTTCAAAACTTACGGGCCCTTACAGAGGGGGGTACGTGGGTCAAAATTACAGAAAACAGCCTTACGTAATTTAAGGACGGCCCCTAAGCACACATCCGTATTACCCAAGTAACTTACTAAAAGCTTTACAAGAATAAAATGTCCGAAATGTGTAAAAATAAATTATTTTTTGATTCAATATTGATATGGACTGACATTATGAAAAAAAAATGAAAATGCATCCCATTTTATTGAAAATCTTTATTTTTAAACAATAAAAAAAACTTTTCTCAAAACCGGCTCGGTGGATTTGGCTCAAAAATTTGTTGCGCAATATTTTGAGCCCCTAAATCGAATGCAAAAAAAAATTAGATATGCTTGTATTTAAAGTTGGTTGAGGCTATTTTTTATTTTTATGGTTTGTTTATGTTATTTTTTGCATTTTTCTTTTTAGGTTTGTATGCATTGTTTTTTTCTGTGTTTTTTTGTGTATATAGTTTTTTTATGTTGTTTTTACGTTTTTTTTTTTTTTTTGGTACGGGTAAAAACTAGCTGTGAAGTTGTATCAATTTTCGTGCTCATTCAATGAGCACTTTACTTCCTTATAGAGGAAGCATTAATTAGTTAATCAAATGTATTAATATTAGGTCTCCTGAAAAAACAAAAAAAGTTTATTTTCCTTACATCAGCTTTAAATTTTTATTATTTGAGAAATTATAGTTGAAAAATAGAATTAACCATAATTTTCTTATTTCTTAATGAAATGCTTTAATCATATAGGTCATTCGATTCATCTCGACAACAAGAATATTTATTTTACTTACGTAAGCTCAAAATTTTGATGATTTGAAAAATTATAGTTGGAAAATTAATTTTTGAAAATACAATTAACCATAACATCCTTATTTTTTAATGAAATGCATTAATCATATAGGTCAATCGATTCTTCTCGATGAAAGGAGTCTTCATTTTCCTTACATCAGCTTTAAGTTTTGAATAGTTCAGAAGTTATATTGGAAAAATGAATTTTACGAAAATTATAAAAGTACACAAAACTTATAAAATTAAATATTTTGGTAAACCATAGTAAAAAAATTCAACTTGGTAAATAGTGGAATAAATATGCCAAATTTCATCAATTTATCTATACGCGTTCTAAAGATATTGCAGGATCGTTAAAAGCGTGCCACACACACATACACACACACACATACATACACACACATCCGGACAATATTTCAGGACATCATATTAGATATATTCCACTTAAAATATGTTCAAAAAAATCTTTTTTGGAAACTGGATTTCGACAACACTACAAAGCTTCCTCTATGAGGAAGCAAAACCACAACACAAACGAATAAAGATTTTCCGATCGACTTATTGCAGAAATTTCAATAATTTATTAATTCGTATAAAAGACAGAAATAAAATTTGAAAAAGTGGATAATAAATTAAACAGCGCGAAAAATTAATGTTCGTCTGAGGATGTTGATGATTTTTCTCTGACTTTTCTTGAGAAAGATATATTGCAGGTTTAAGAGCCCTATCGATTTCATAGCGATGAAATCGTCGCTGTTTCGCCTGGCTTGGATAAAAATCATTAGTTGCTTGTACATGCAGAGCTGACCCGCGGGACAAAAATTGCAAGACATGCTCGAAGATCGGAGGATCGTTACTAATTGCTTGAACGATCTTCGATATATGTAAGCCTGGGGCTAAGCACGCGAGATTCTTCGACATACCGAGTGAAATGGAGAATGGATGTAAGACGGTCTTCGATGTCGTGAACATCCAACCTGGCACTCTAAAATGCAGAACAAGTGGCATAACACTTTAACCCCAAGCATGAAATTCCACAGATTGTCACCTCAAGCGAAAAAGAGGGTATATAAGTTCACAAAAAAGTGCATTTAAATTCATTTAAAGTCATTTCACATTAAATTTTTTTTTTGTTTTTCAAAGTTTGTAGTTTAAGTTTTCCAACTTCCTAAATTTCAAACAGTAAAAACTCACTGATTCACAGTAAAATTTCACTGTTTCCGACAGTCTCTAGGCTTCTAAATCAGTAAAAAGTAACTGTTTGCGCCAGTATTACTGTTTTATCAGTTCCAAAAACTGTTCACTTTAGTACTTTCTTATTAATTCCCAGTAAACTCCACTGACAAATCAGTAAATTTACTGTCTTACCAGTTATCACAAAATGCACTGTTTCAATCAGTGGTATTTTTACTGTTTCAAATTTAGGGAGAACACAGAAAAACACTGGGTTTTAATTTTGTAGTATCTTCCTTTGTTTTGTTCTCAAAACGAGAATTTTTTAGTCTCAATCTGTTACGTGAACATAGAAGCGTATCAAATTAACAATTATCACTAGATTTTCATTTGTCATTTTGATAGACCTGAAGTTAGCTTTTGAAAAATTCTTGTTCTCATTTAGAGATCGGCGTTTAACTGTGAATAGGGTTGTTTCCAAAGTTAGATATCAGTTATCCAATGAATGGATCTCATAGTTTATAAAATTCTAATTTTAAAAACGCCCATCAAATATTTTTTGCATATTGTTTACTATTTTTAATTTATTGTTGAAATTTGAATTTTCTATCACGGTTTCGATTGGAGGGCCACTCTGACGTCATAGCGGTCGGATTTTCGACCAATCACAGCTTATGTGTCAGTGATTCTCAAATATGTTTTTCTCTGCCGATATTTTGTTTTGGTTATGTCCACATTGAAAATA